>VDFB02337302.1:221250-253691 GCA_007258455.2 Sequoia sempervirens
ATAATAGTGATCTGCTTTGAAAAGTAATACTCTGATTGAATCTCCTTTTGATGTACAAAGGAGTAATTTTTTGCAAAGTCAACTACTCATAGAACTGTTCCACGTGGGAAAGTATCTCTCAATGCTTGGAATTGTTGTACTTGCCACTTAGCAAAAAAGGAATGATGTATGTATGGTCATATCAATTTTCGAAAATCTTCCATAAATTTTCCAATGGGAATCTCCTCTTCTACATAGTTCAACCTGTGGATTCTTTCCCAAAATTTGTTTGCAACTTTACATACTTGTACCTATGTCAGTAAAATGTGTGAATAACTAATAAACCACTTGATCGTGAAACATTACATCAAAATCCAAATCACTTGATCTATGAAATTGGAAACAAATAAAACTCTCTAAAAATAGTACTTACCTCTTGCAATTTCTTATGTCTTTGTTAGGTCAATATCCTCAATTCTTGAAGGGAATTTAGCCAAATTTCCACATGCCTCACAAATTCCTTTTATGCAGTTTATTTGAGGTCCATTTTCATGATCACATAATATAGACTTTATGAACAAACTTTTTTGTTTAGGAGGTGTATTTTGAAACCCATCTTTCTTCTCTTAGCTTTCGAAACACCTGATAGTAGAGATCCAATTCAATATGATAAAGACAACAAGTTTCAAAAAACTTGTTTATCTTCACATAATATGGCTTTAACCTTTGAAACATTGTTTTCCAAATCTTTATATGAGGATATGCATTACAAAAGTTCATATACATCTCAAATTGTGTTATGTCTAGCCAATGTTTGATATGATTTTCATGAATACTAGGTTCAATCATGTGTCTCATAACATCTCTAGTATTTGATGATGGATGAGTCTGATCATGCCAAAAACTTGAGACCAAGTTCCTAACAACATCTTCAATCCTGTCAAAACAGGGAGCTCTACACATAATTTCCCAATTGCCTTCTAAACTCTCATCCAAAAACTTTGTCTTTTTCTCATATTTTATCAATGTGGTTCTACTATAACAATTTGAGTTGAAAGTGTGGGCATTTTCTTTTCTTACTATATCTTGATGTACAATAGATATTCAACATCACCCTTCTTGTAGTGGCCTTATCCAGTCGAGATCCTTTCCCAATGGAATCTAAACCCTTTTTAACATTTTGAACAATATCCTTTTGTAATCCATGTGTTTCTTCTTGTTTGATCTTTATTAGACACTTAACTTAAGCTGTAATGACTCTTTGAGCTCATCATGAAGAAGTAAATCTTGATAACAATTGGGTTTTCAAATTAATATCCAAGATGATTGAAATGATGATTGATCATTCCATTCTGATTTAGTCATTGACCTCTTTCTCTTATTATAAAGCTGGTTGGCATAATATTTGAGTTTCTTCATATCCATTTCAAGTAAATGATTTAAATTTCTATGAGAAATTTGTTTCCCCACCTTCTTAGCTAGTTTTATATGCTCATCCATACCAGTAGGAGGAAGTGATCCTAACCTCTCTCCAACATGCATTGTTTGAACTTGTGCCTCCTCCCTATCTTCAAGGACCATGCGTTCTTGAGTGGATTCATTTGATCCAATGTCTAGATTTGGCTCAACTTGAGCATGAAAACTTCATGCTTGTTGAGCCCTTCCTACCACATGTGTCACAAAATATTTTGCAAACAAAAGTGAGAGATGATGTTATATAGAATTGAAGTTTGTAATATGCAAGCAAACAAGCGATAAAACATGATGCTATAAGTGAGAAGAAGTTTGTGCTAGTTTTATATGCTCATCCATACCGGTAGAAGGAAGTGATCTTGAACTTCCCTCTCAACAAGCATTGTTTGAACTTGGAGTCTCCTCCTAACTTCAAAGGTCCATGTGTTCCAATGGGTTCATTGGTCCAATATCTAGATTTGGCTCGACTCGGCAGAGTCCTAGAGCATAAAACATAAAAATAATTTGAGAACATTGAAGTGATGAAAATAAAAGACCAAAGACACAAAACACAAATATTGAAACAAAAAGAATTGGCTTAAGGAATTGGAGTCAAGGATCATATACACATTGCAACTTGCATGACCAAGATGACTTGAGGACATTTAAAAGTATTTATAGTCATTCAAGTGCAATGACATGGTTAGAAACCTTCAAAACAAATGTGTGTTAGGACATAATTTAAAGAATAATCTATCATATATAACTATTATTCCTTGGCACCATAGCTTGAGTTTTGATGTATACATGTGTTAGTCTCTAGAAAACCTGACATTGCATTGGCTTTAAGTATAATTTGAGTTCTAATTTTCAAATAATTCTAGAGCTTAGAATTGGGCATTTATTAAAATATTTAAAAAATATATTTTTAAAGGAACTATTGATCATTAGATTAAATTCAATGAGAGTTTAGAAAAATATTAAGCTAATTAGATGTTTCAATGTAGATTGGATAGGGGATATTGATCACCAAATATCAACATTAGAATGCTACTTCATTGTACATGAAGGTGTAGTTTCATGAATAATTAAGAAAAAATAATGGTTTCTTTCAAAGTGCAAAGTTAGAATATATAAGAATTTGCAAAGCCATAAAATAATTAATGTGGTTGAAAAAATTATGAAAATCAAAGTGGCATAGTGAGGGACACAAAATTTAAGGTTTCATTGGAGAACTAAGCATGTATTGAAGTACACTATCATTTTCTTCATGAACAAAGTAAAGAGAAAATTGTGTAGATGCAATACTCAGCAATGATAATGTGATGACAAAAACATTAAACAAAGGTATTGGTAAAAGATAAGTGTAAGGTTTGTAGGGAAGGATTTAATGTACAATATTTTAGTTTAAGAGTACATTTTAAGTTGGGGTATTGTAAGTTGAAAAATGGTATGTACATTAAACATTTCTAATTTTAATAAGAAAGCCAATGTAAAATGTATGCACATACAAATTTATGTTTAGGTGTACTAACCAAATTATTGGGTGGAGTAATGCACAAATTATGGATTCCATCCCATCAAATGAATACTCATGTTTTTTCAAAGTAAAATTCCTAAACACACTTGAGAGTGAGAGAGAGAAGAAACAAGCATGTACCTTGTTTCTTTCTATGATAATTTTCCAAGTTTTGTGCACGCCTCTTATGTTCTTCTTTTGACAATTTTCGTTGAGACACATTTTTTCTTTTTCTTTTTTGTCCCATTTTCTTCTTCAACTTGTAGATGACTCAAAACAAGTCCTCTACCAACTTAGTTAAATTATCCTCCAAATTTTTCCTTGATTGATAAAAATGAAAAGTTGTCGAGCTCCAATATTTGCCTCCTTGATAAATGTGCAAAAACTTCTCCAAAATCTGCACTCCAAGTGATATAAATGACAATTAATCTTGCAATTTGATATCCAAAATAATGAAAAATAAGCTTCTATTTATATGCATATCCAGGATGGGAAAAAAATTATTCTAGTGTACATGGAATAACTAGATCCTAGTTTAAATGAATCAAGTAGTAAACAAACAAGTTATTTCATTGTGGAGTTTGTTGTTATTTAATTCATAGGTATGCACAACATATCTAGTAATTTTAGAATTTTGTTAAAGTGTCAAAAATGTATATTAGAGGTATAATTTGAATTGAATTTTCTTAATTATATTTGAATTGAATTTCAAGTTACGTGTCAAAAATGTATAATAGAGGTATAATTTGAATTAAATTTTCTTCATTATATTTGAATTGAATTTCAAGTTACTTGTCAAAAACGTATAATAGAGGTATAATTTGAATTGAATTTTCTTAATTATATTTGAGTTGAATTTCAAATTACTTGTCAAAAATATTATATCTTGTTCTCAACTCAATGGTTCATGTTGCTTAAGTCATTTTTAAAAAAATATTTATTGTGATCAACATGAATGAACTTAATTATAAAGTAGCATTGATTTCCCTAAAATTCTACTAGAAATCAAATGTATATTGAATATAAGGAAATGTAAGTTGTAAGAGATCATAAAATAAGAAAACATGTATGTATATTGAATATTTAAAGCAAATGCATACATATATTATGTGTAAACATGTTTAAACCATAAGCAAACACATGTGCATACATGTAAAGGGATTCAATACATATAAACATAACACATATTATAAGCAAAGAGACAAATGTATGTATATATCATATAAGAAAATATATGTACATATCATATAAGCAAAACGTAAATTAAAGATCATCAAATGTCAAATACTAAAGATCAACAAATAAGCAAATGTATGTATATCATATAAGCAAATGTAAGTTAGAGATCATAAAATCTCAAATACTAAAGATCATCATGTATAAGCAAATGCATGTGGTAAAGATCAAAAATCTAGTGTGCATGGCCTAATATGAATGTCGACTCCTAGTTGAATGGCCATCTGAATGAGAACGGTCCTGCTCTGATGGATGTGCTGAGCCCTACAAATAAAATTGTGTACAAGATGTGTTAAATACATATAATTTATATTAAATAAATTTTATGAAAGTTATTTTTAAATGAACTTGTATTTTTAAATATTAATCTAGATCTACGCATACATAAATATTGCATGTACATATACACGTGTGATTATATAAAAATGAAAAACTCACATTTCCACTGGTAGCAGATTCATCCACAAAGTCACATCGATCATGCACACGATTTGGACCAAGGCTAGGAGTGATATGAGGTATGTCCACCTATAACAATATATATACATATATATATATCAACTTACATGAATATCTAGTTAAAATAATAATAATAATAATGAAAAAAGAATTGAAACATGCACATGCACACATACATGAATATCATCTGATATCGGATGACCTAAGTCCTCTGAAATGGTCGCCTCCACCATATCCACCAAACGGTCAAGCGACAAATCAACATCTGCATCCATCCGATCTATCCCATGTCGTGCCAAAAATGATGAATGTATAGGACTATGAAGGTGAGATGGCATCGGCGATGATGAACCAGCACCAATCAACATATCAGTAAAACCCATAGTCTGTGCAGCTGCCAAATGAACTATAATTGGATCCTGATGCACACTAGTGCTTGGCTGAGAGTGATGGGATCCTGGAACTGAACGACCTCTGCATCTCAAATGATCTCTAACATGCTCTATATCGATCCCATTGTCTGATGCAATGTTGGAATATGCCTCCAACAGGTCCTCAGCCAAACAATGCAGAGTCATGCGTGACATATCTCCTGTAAGTGCATCAAGTTGTGTAGGATTAGGGATGTCGGCCACTATAAAAGGATCCATGGTGGTCCACTATGTTGAAAATGGCATGGATCGGGAATGTCTGGACATCAAATACTGACCTACACAATCATCAGATATCCTAGTGGTGGTAGCCGCAATGTCACCTACAGTGTCAGTTGCTTCCTTTTGGGAAGCAACGACAACCTCATCTTCTATGGGGTCTAGAGCTGGGGTGAGAGTAGGAGACCTCTCACCAACCAATACCCTAAACACTGGGGGTGGTCTATCTGCTCGACGATAGGTGGGCCTATCAGCAATCCTTCCATGCCCCTGACCAGCATATGGTGGAATTTCCAGGTAGTTAACTTTGAGGCCCAAATGGACCTCATCATACAACTGTTGAACAAATACAATGGAATCACGGTCATTGTTGGGTATAGACTTCGTAGTCTTCTTGAGAAATGCGTGGGTAAGATCAATGAGACCTTAACGCTGATCAACACATCTAGTGACTGGTATCCCCTAACCTTCTGCGCTACATTTTGATAAAAGGCTGGAAAACAAGTGGTTTTTATCATTTCTTTGGTGACGTAATCCTGTATTTTTTTAAGGGGAACATCACCATGTACTTCTTCCCGCATGCGGGAAAGAATAACAGTCACTCTATCTGAGGAATATGCACTAGTCCTCTAAAGTTCATCTTTTAGTTTTTCTAGACTATGCAATATTAACATGCATGGTTCACTATATATCCTCAGGTTTGCACCCTGTTCTAATGAATCTCTCAATTTTTTAATCTCATTACTAGTATTTGCAAAAAATGAATCTGGCACAAGTGGAACATGATCTGCATTTTCCATATTATATATATATATATATATATATATATATATATATATATATATATATATCTGATACATAAAACAATGAGACTTTGGTAAATAATATATCTAGATAAAGGGAATACAAATCTAAAATAGTTACAGCAATAATTCATCTACTCATCAATAATATTTTCATACCATTAACAATTTAAAGAATCCCGGAGAGCAAGCTATAATCTATAATATATCATCCTTAAATGGCTCAAATTTTAAATGAAACAATGAAAGAAAGAATAAGAAAACAAAGATTAGTGTAAAATTATTTGAAAATAATTGGGGATAAAAATATCTAATTTAATAGTTGTTAACATAAATTAACTTCAAAATAGGATTATGTAAGTGAAAAAAAAGGTCTATTGCCTTCATTGAACCTAAATTTATCTAGTTAAGATATGTCTAAAATTAAGAATTCCACACTAGAATATCAATATTCCATAAGAATCTCATAAAGAGGGATGAATTTAATGGAAGATAATATAAAATCCTCCATATGAGGATGAATTTTATCATTAAATATAATTGAATCATCTCAATTATATAGCCAAGAACATCAAAAATTATAGATTGGAAAGCAAAATAATCGGACATTTATCATATTTTTATATGTATAAAGTTTAATACCATCAAACTATTTAAACATAGATTGCATAAAGCTATAAATTGAATTGTTAAACTAATTTATTAAGAATCGAATATAATAAATTTTGACTTCATAATGTGCATACTTGTTATAAATATCTCATTAATCCAATCATACATTTTATATATGTTAAAAAATATATAATTGTTATGCCCATAATTTTTCACTATATCTTGGCGTGGATCTCCTTCAACTAGATCAATTAAAAATTATTTGTAATGTTGGAGGAAAATGGATTTAATATCATTAGAGTTGTCATGGAACTACCTCTCTTGATCAACGATAGATATTATCCACTCTCGAGAATGTAAATATGTTCGAGATAACTAAAAAATAATTTGTATCCCTTAAATCCTTTCATCCAATGTAGCCTATCTCTTAATTGAGATCATCTACCACAATTAAGTTTAAATATTCTAAGTTTTATTTCAATGGAAGAAACCACTCATTGTAGAAAATTTATTAGTAAGTGTTAAAGCCAAAACAATTTTTTTTCTATTTGGATCCATATTTTTTTTCCATTCTAGATCTCTTTCTAGCCATATTCTTATTCGTTTGATCGTAGTAAGGTAGTGCAATATATTTAATCCCATCATTCCACAATTGTATCCACTTACCATTTTGATGAGGTCTAGGAACATCAACCAAAGGGATATTAGGGAAGAAAGGTGATCAATTTGATTGAGGTGGGAAGTGTTGAGCTTGAAGGATAGATTATTAGGTATAAGGAATACGAAGTTTGAAAAGTTTAAAGAATTGGGAGGTGATATGTGAGATCTAGGTTTAATAGAATCTACTTAAATAAGGGTGTTTTGTGGAGAGGGGACAATGGAAGAGAAATAACTAAGTTTTAATCTATCAACACAACTAAGTTTCCCTTAGTTCACCATCTCTTTAGTTGGTCCAAGTGAACTAGTGATCAGTATAAGAATATTTTTTGTCTAAAATGGGATCTAAACCCCTCATGGTATTTCTAGTTAGGATGTAGGAACTCAATTATTTTTTAGAGAGTTTATGAGAACTAAACCAACTTGTATCTTTGTTTTTTCCACCATATCATATTCACCTCCTTGTAGCCATTTAGTCATAGGGAGGGCATAAAAATCCATTCCCACAATTTAACTTGAGATGAGGAGTCATTAGGTATACAATAAAGAAAAAATGAATAGGTATTCCTTGGATTAGTAACTATAAGCACTAAGCACAATTGTTGTTGGGATCCACTCCTCAATAGATGATAAACTTAGCCAAGTATTGGGAAAGGTGGGTCAACCTTGCATCCTAATATTTTGATTTATTATTTTGTCCTCATATTAGGAAATGAGGCATCTCACTTTGTGTTGGTAGTTATTTGTCATTTGTTGAATGCTTCAAGGGAGGTGTCTAAGATGTTCTAAATGCATATAATATTATTATAGATTTATAAGATGAAACCCTCTTATGACATATTCTTATGAAATTTAAGAGCGTGACTATAGAATATTTACAGTTTAAAGTATTGACCAACATTATGAAAAATCATAAGAAATCTTTTAAGAAATAGCAACTATGTCATGGAAAAAGATGTGGACATTTACAAGAACTTTTTTTTTTAAGCAAAAGTGGGAGACAACTTATAATTTTATTTATATATAATATTTTACATATAGCTCGTTCAAGCGGACATACTGGCAAGAAAGAACCATCAAGAAAACCCTCAGTTGCAGTCCGAGTAACAAATTTTACAAAATATCAAAAAGAGAGGTCTTAGTACAAATGACCAATTGTCTAATTACAATGTTACAAAAGCACATTGGTTGAATACATCAGTACATATGCACATTCTCTTATGCACCCAAAATACCCAAAAGAAGACATCATACTAGATATACCTGTGACCCGAATACATAACACAGTGGAGATTACAAAACCTTACTAAACATAAAACTAATAAGCTAGGAAGCCACTTTCAAAAAGATGCAGATTTTCCACCAACATGTTGAAAGCCATTAACCGAGCTTTCTTTTGTTTCCACTCGTTTACCTTTGTGTTGGCGATCATGCTCAAATGAAGGTTTTGATTTTTTTTAATATCAAGCACATAACGATAACAAAATTTATTTTTGGATAAAGATGGAAGTTGCAAATCATGAATGCAAACATGACTTCTCAAGAAAGAAATGGCATGATATATTTTCTTTTTAAATCATCAATCTCTTCCATGGAAATGGCAGATATGTATCTGTTTAGAACTTGGTAGAGATGTGAAGAAGTGTCATGCATTGTGGATAATAACATGCCTTGGAATATGTGAACATAGGTCTCTTCTTATGAAACAAAACCTTCTTTGAATAATTAACATTAGAAATTAATACAGTTTGGAAAGCATATTGTATAATCACACTAGAAACCAACAATGGAAGATTGAGAGTCTCAACTAAGAATTCCACCTTATAGATAACATTCATACTAGAAGCCAACAACAAAAGACCAAATTTCATAAATAAAGTTCATGTTATATATCATGCCTTTGAGGGGTCCACAAGTACCATGAGCCTTTTGAAATCTTCCATCTAAATGCATCCATTCCAAGACCATTGGGAGGTGGGTATACAATATGAGCCAAGTATTAATTTCTAATGTTAATTATTGAAAGAAGGTATATAAATTATTCGAGCATCTTAATTCTCATACAAAGTTACATCTTAGTCAATTTCTCAATGTATGAGTTCCATATATTTGTAATTTTTTCTTAATATAAAAATATATTTTATTTCATTAAAATTAACCTATCTATTCCATGTTACAAAGGATGCTCTTATTTTAAATTATAAGTATATAATTCAAAATTAATTAGTAATTTTCAAGATAGAGTACACACAATTTCTTTAGTTAAAATAAAATAATATTCTTATTTTCATGTGTGAGAGTTATGTAGAATGGTAGTTTGATGTCTCAAAAATATTTCTTTCATATATACTAAATTTTTATCATTGTACATTATGAGTGAATCATCTCAATTATATATCCAAGCACATAAAAAATTTATAGACACTTGGAAAGAAAAATAATCACACATTTATCATATTTTTGTAAGGTGTTTGAAAAGACTAAAAGTTTCCCTAGAAAGAACTAATTAAGGAATAAAAAAAATGGAAAGTGTCTACCTCATTGTATGTTGACCTTTCCCATATAAAAAGATCATGGAAATACTAAATGAGTTGATATAAGAATTTTTAAGAATGAAGGCACAAAATTCATAACACTAATCCTAAAAGCAACAAGAAAGGCAATGAATAAAATCTTCCTAGTTATTTTGAAAGAAACTTTAAAAGGTTCTAAATCCCCTTCACACCCCTTTCTAAATGAAGATAAAATAAATAAGTTACCAAATATTTCTTAGAGTTTAAGGTGGTGATTTTAATATGATTTGAGAATAAATAAGATAAATTAGATGAAATCAAGTTTTGTTGTAAAGGTGATGAATTTTGGGGGAATAAGATGAAAATAATTTTGAACCTAGTTGACTCATTAAATGGCAATAAGATATATTTTAAAGGGGCTTTATTTAAAATATGTAATAGTTAGATATGTACTAATTGTAATTATATTCTCTATTAGATAGTTATTTCTTCCATAAACATTTCTTACAATCTTATAATTTATTAATAATAGTGATGTGTGCATGTCCCTAGACACTCCTTGATAACCACACTATTAATGTTTCTATTTTTACTAGAGGATACTCTAATTGAAAACCATGTAAAGAGGAAGGGTTAGTTAACCTTGATATTAATGCAATGAAAGGTGGGATTATCTTGATGGTATCAAAGTTATCTTAAAGATATATTGAAGGTTTTTCTTCTATGCCTGACCACATTTAGTGAAATATAATGAATATGTGTTATCCTAGAAAAATATGTATAGCATTAAGGACAAAATTTAGACTTTAAGTTGAAAGAAAATGTCAAATATTTAGAATAAAAATGGTGGGGATGGAATACTAGCTTCAAGAATCTCCTTGTAATTTAATTAATTGCAATAATAAATGATTAAAACTAAACACGAATGGATATGTCACCAATAATTTTTAGATAAAATGACTAAAATTAGAGCCAAGATATCTTAGTTCAAGTATCAGGATAAAGGTATCAAATTCTTGTTCAATGTAAACATAGCCGAGTTTGATAGATAAAAAGTTGGCCCCATTAATACTAGGGGAGCATTGTCTAATGAGATTAAGTTGACACTATTCAATTTTTAGAAGTTAGAACCCTAACATTTATATGAGGCTTGTAAAATAGAACCTAATTAGGAAGAGTAGGAGAGGAGAAATGAACCCATAATAATTATACTTATATTGAATAAAAATAATAATAATTTTTAACCATTTCAAAATGTTAAATTTGTTTCACTATGATGATCAATAGCTAATTTGTACAAGGAGGCCACAATTTATAGGGAAATGAAGACTACATAAGAGGAAAATTTATAACATAGTAGCTTGGTTGTAGTTGTTTCTTTAGCATTAACTATTTTCTCTTTTTTCTTTTGTTGTTGAATATTTTATTTGATCTCTTAAAACTTATCAATGGTACTTGATCTTCATAATGATTATTTTCTTCTTTTTCAATTATTATCATCTTAGAAGGAATACCATTTTAATTTAGAGCAGGGAGAAATGTATTTTTCTTTTAAAGTATTTAAAATATTATATTTATTTGATGGTTCCTTCTTAACCTCTTCCACTCCTTGGAAAAAATTATCCAACCACTTGAATCTCCTTATATTAATCAATTTACTTCTATGATTTATGTATGTGTTTTTAGTGATTTACTCTTTATCCTTTCAATTTATTCATGATATACTTTAATATAGTTATAACAAGTATATAATAGTTTTTCATAATTGGATATGCCTTAAGAAACTCTTTAATGAAAATTATTTGATGAGGGAAGATATAAATTAAGGTTATTCTTTCTTACTTACCTCATGCTCATCCATATTTTTTGTCCATAAATATCTCAAATCAAATTGGATTTTGCAAAGAGGATAGCTATATTTTAAATATTAGCTCTTAGTCAAAGTCATTTATTTCTTTGTACAAATTTAAAATTGATTTATGTAATTTAATTTTTAATAGTTTTAACATGGATATATGAAGAATAGTTTTAAATATATATATATAGTAAAGTGGACATATTTTTATATTTTCCTAATGTACTAGAAAATTTAATAATACCTTCATTCCTTCTAATCCTAACAGAACTATTTTATTATACATTTCATTCAAATAATCTAGTTTCTTTCCTCTAAATTTATTCTTCGATTCATACATTTAGTTCACCAACCATTTTTGGAGTAATGTCATAAGACTCAAAGGAAAATATGAAGAATTTTATCCAAGTTTCCATTGTATGCACCCTAAACTTTATATCATGAACTCTTTGATATAATTTCTCAAATAAATTTGTTTTAATGAACTATTTGATATAATGCCTCAAATAAATTTCCAATAGTGTTTTTGATAGAGTATGATAGAAATAGTGTTTTTGATATAATGCCTCAAATAAATTTGCAATAGTGTTTTTGATATAATGCCTCAAATAAATTTGTTAATGAACTATTTGATATATGGTTCATACAATGGGAACACTATTTCTATCATACTCCATCAAAAATTACCATGAACAGTTTGATATAATGCCTCAAATAAATTTGTTAATGAATTTTTTGATATAGGGTGCATACAATGAAACACTATTTCTATCATACTCCATCAAAAATTACCATGAACTGTTTGATATAATTCCTCAAATAAATTTGTTAATGAACTGTTTGATATAATGTCTCAAATAAATTGGAGGTTCCCTGGTAGAAATGTATGCAAAATGTGGAAGCATAGATAGGGCATGTATCGTAGAAATAATGTATATTGAAAATGCTTTAGAAACTTTCAAAAAAATGTAGTTTCAATTCAACAAATTTGAAAAAATTTGCATTTAGGGTTTCAAAATTTGACAAACAAATGCATTTTAAACTCTGCGAAATTTGAATTTCACATACCTAGTGCTGGATATGCAAGTTGGGGTGACGAACTTTGGAGAGACGAAGCTGAGTTTGAGTTCGCCGGAGAGATGAAGTCGTTTGCAGATCATGTTCTTCGTTCGCCGCATGCACAAGCACAGGGAAAGCAACTGGTGAAAAGCGAAAAAGCGAAAATGATAGTCGAAAATGACAATATTTTTTTTTATGTTTTATTTAAGGGGGTTCGGTCGAACCCATGTTCGACCGAACCCCTTTAAATATTATTATTTTCATTTAGGGTTTGGGGGTTCGGTCAAACCAGTGGTTCGACCGAACATATTATGTGGTTCGGTCAAATCATTGGGTTTCGACCGAACCCATTGATTTTGGGGAAAGGAAAAAAATTGAAATTTCCTTCCTCTAAAAATTTGTAAACCATTATTGTGGTTTGACCCTGTGGCGACGTTGGCATCTACAAGCTTGCAAGCTCACATCTCCCTTCACGTGCCTGAGGGCATCTTGTTTGGGAGGTGATATCCATTTTACTTAGCATTGTTGTTTGATTTAGTAGTGCATATTGTTGTTAGCATTGCTTGGTAGTACTTCCTTTCAATACTTTCTTTATTGCATTTTCTCTATTGTGGCTATTCTGGCTATCCATGGAGGTGTAAACACTGAAACAGGGGTTTGACTATGGCAAGCTCCGAAATAGCCCCAACATTTTTCCTCGTTTTTCTATGTGTAGTAATTTCAATTGTGTGGAGCTTGCGGGAGGCTGGACCAACCGTAAGCTTGATTTTCGTCACCTTTGCTCTTGTCAAACTCTATCTTTCAAGTTAAAGTATTATTCTTGTTATTTTAGTAGCTTAGTTATTTTATGTTTTTTGTCATTGCTTAAAACTGTATTTATCATATAGTTAGTGAATCCTCTGTTAGTTTAGGTTGTACTTCATACTCTCTATCTATACGGATTCCAGTACCTGATCGGGATGCCAACGCGTCACGCTATTGTTCATCTTCTGTGTTGGAGTCCTTTGGCAAAGAGTTGCCTAAGTTACAGTCTAGACTCAGGAATTTACTCACCTAGTTTCCTAAACTCTCGGGTTGATAAAAGGACAGTGACAGATCAGTTGTCCTTCCTTTTCACCCTCGCAAACATCAAACCTATCCTAGACAATCCTTAGCGTGAGGTAGATCAAGGTAGTTGATTGCTCTAGACCCTTCCGTAACTTGGGGTTCTAAGCAATCGCCCCCCTCCTCTACAAGAATGATATTTAATATTGGGAAAACTTACTATCAATATTATATGAGGGGTTAATGGTTTTGTAAGCTCATGGTATTAGTCAAATGCTTTTATGTAATACCACTTGGTGGTTTTGTGTGAGTTTGTTTGTATAAAAGCAAACATATGGGTAATTGTCTAAGGTTGGATAGTTGGCTTGTTGGCTTGGCTAGTTGGCTAGTTAAGAGTATCTCTTGTTAGTATTTGTGAGGATTGAAGCATGGCATGGGATGTGTGGTTACATTCACTTATTCACATAGAGTGCTTGTAGAGGTCTTGATGATTTAAAGGTATTCATGGAAGACTCTGAAGATGTATTGTAATGTATATTATTGAATAATATATGTGTGATGGATATTTTTGGAGGCTGATTTTTCCCTCTTGAGGGTTTTTTCATGGTATATCTTGTGTCATATTTGATGATATGTATTCTCTTCTTTTGCATATGGATTTTGAATACTTGTTTGCAAAGATTTCTCTATTTAGGTTATGTGGAAATTATCTTGGGTGGATGCATATTTCCTTTCAAATATACTCTAGAAAGTTGGTTTCCATACACAAAGTATCCAAGAGTGTCTAAAATAGCATATGTCTCATCTTAATAGTATGTGTAGGTCTATTATCTTCATAGTGAAGTAGGAAACTAAATACATAGTTCACTAGAATTTGTGCATAACTTTTGGACTATTGTTTATTCCTTTACTAGAACTTGCTAAGAAAATTAGATCTATTAGAGTATTAAATTAACAATAAAAAAACAACAAATATTTGAAAACATTGTAGTACTTTATTTTAGTGCAATTTTACAAATTATTGTTGTGATCAGTGGAAAATGTGGTCCCAGAAATGAGTAGCAACACAAAACATGTAAGGAACCACCTAAACACCTAACACCTCAAGATTGGGAAAATGATTAGCATAACAAAACAAAATGGAATATTTTACCTTGTTGAGTTGTCCTTTAGTTGGCCTTTGATTGTTGACGTGATATATGCTCCTTTTGATGGCAAGAGATGCAAATGTGGGATGCAAGATGGATGGAAAATGGATGGAAATGGATGCAAGTGCAAATATTTGGCTAAGTATGGCTCAAATAAAAATTTTGTAAGAGTTTGGTTAGCACAATGATCTCTCCATAAAATAAGAGAAAAGAGGGGGTATTTATAGAGAATTTTGAATTCTCTAGAGAAATGGATGGTTGAGATTAAACCAACATAGCCAAAATATAGGGCTATAGTGAGTTGAGAACTCACAAGCCCTCACATCTTGACATGTGGCATGTGAAATGGCTTGAGAAAGATGATGTGGACATGACATGGAGGTACTACATAGTACCTTAGGATTTGGACAATATTTTCTCATAAATGAGGTCCTTGTCCCCATGTGGGTGAGAGAACATGTGAGGAATTAAAAATTCCTCAAATATCCACATGGAAATGAGAGAAAGAATTTAATTTTTTTTGAAATGCATTGAAGGATTAAATGTGAATTAAAAATTCACATAGGGAAAGGGGTGCCTTCTCCAAAAAGAGAAAGCCTTTAATAAAGTTGACTTCGAACACTTTCCATAAATGACATGGAGATTAGGTTAACCTAATTAAGTGATTAAAGTTGTGCAAGTACCTAATTAGACAAATTAATGACATATTAGAGGCAAGTGGGAGATTATGGAGGATGTGACCCTAATGATGATTAGGGGTGTGCATATCCTAACCATAAATTAATTATGATTATAAAAGGATTAGATGATTAAATTAGAGACCAACTTACAAAAGTTGGAGGATGTGACAATGAGAGAGAAAATAGGGAATTAAAAACTAATTTAAATTCTAAGAGGTTATATGACTAAATTAAACAAAGTGTTATATTTATTTAATTTAGAGAGGAAAGAAGGTAAAAGTATTTATTAAATTAAATACTTTAGGAACCTTATGTCAAACATGAAATATTAATTAAATGAATGATTTAATTAATACCGGCAAAGAGGATGAAGTAGATGAGTAAAGGGATGAATAAGGAGACGTCTTTGACCATATGAAAGTGGTCAAATTTGGATGTCTACAATTGCAAAAACTAGAAAAACAAATATTCAAGGCAAAACATGTGTTTGATTCTATGATAATGAAGTAACTTGAACATGCAAATTGGAATTACAATAAGTCTAATAAAAATAGATAAAACAACTTATATCAATGTGTAGAGCTCAAAAAGAACTTTCCACTAGCTTATCAAAACAAAAAATCCAATACTTTGGGAGAGGTTATGTGTTTTTATACTCTTTAAAAAAGATAAAACAAAAATATTCTAAAAGAATATTAATGCAATTCATATAAAATATTCCAACAAAATCATATATAAAATATTATATTCCAAATTTAAAAGATAAAAATTAAGTATTCATATTTACAAACAAATAAATAAGATTGAATGCTTTACACAATATCTCAAGTATTTTTTATTAATGTATAATATACTTCTATATTAAATTATACTAGCACTTGCATCTAAAGGAGGTTTAAGGATTACGCTGATAGAGAAAACTATATGTATGTTAATATGTTAAGAGTACGTGTTTGTGCATGCAAATTCCAATTGCATGTGGTTGGATTAAACAAATAATAATAAATGTTAAATAATGAAATGAAATAAACTTAGACAAATCTAGATTTTTTCCTTAAAGAAATTAAGTATTATCCAATTATGAAATATTCGTCTATAGATTTAAAACATAAAGCAATGCAAATAAAATATGAAAGTTGGCATCAAATTGACAAAAACACTACAAAGAGAAATAGAATGTTCCCATCGAGTCGTCAAATCAATATTTATCTAACATTTATGTGGTAAGTGAGATTTTAGAGATTTTTCCCTGATATTTTGGAAGCTTTTACCATTAAACGGCACTTGAAACTTGTTTTCCCATGACTCAATAGTGATTTGCAGCGTGATACATAAATTTATTTCAGATTCAAATTTCATACTATATGTAACCTATCGACTAATAAACTTTAAAATATCAGACCTTAAAAAAAATTAAAATTAAAATTAAAAAAAAATCAATTCACACCAACTAAACCCATAACTTACAAACTTAGAAACCTATAAACCATAGACCTCTAATTTCTTTAGTTATACACTAGGACGTGCATATTACATGCAATACAAATGCGAAGGGCTTACACTTAGACATGTGGCCTCTCACCATTTAATATGGGCCGCCTAAAGGAGTGGAGGGGCGGGCTTTGAGTAGATCGGTGGCACTCATGCCTTGGAAAGGACGCCACCCATTTAATACAAATGGCTGGAAACCTAGTTCAACTATTTATCAAGGTACATAAATCTATCTAACCAAAAAATAGCAATAGAATCGGCATATTAAAGTTTATGTACTGGAAGTTTTTTTCGTTTTGTTTCAGTGGGGTTTTAATATAGAGATGCAACACGACAAGCAAGGTCGTTAACATTACAAGAAGATAAGTATATTGGCAGCCACACAAAGGTAGACGAAATAAAAAAGTTGGGCGATCTAGGTATTACGTACGCCACCTATAACATATTACGTATTCATCATTTTATGCCCATATAATGCGCCACCTATATCATTACTCACATGCCCATATAATGATCCACCTATATTATAACTCACATGTCCATAGATCTTGCACATTGAGGAGGTGCAAGGAATACATCGATAGAATAATATATGTACCTAATTGAAATAATAAGATGTTCTTTTGTTGTATATCAATTTTTATAATATAATAAAATTATTAACAAAATTTTGATTTTTTTTTTTTTATTGCATGTATTCAAGTTTGATACCCTCTTACAAGTCCTTGGAAGTCAAAGGAAAGGTTTTTCTAACTAAGCAATTGAAGGTTGTGACGGAGTCATCACAACATTAGTTTGGAGTTCTCGACAATGTATATTGAATTGGGTGGAGAGCCAATAGATGCAGGTAAAAAATATAGGTTGCGAGGAGAGGTTGTAACGTGGAGATAGTAACTATTTGGGTCTTTGTGAGAGATATGCACTTTCTTAATTTCAATAATCTTAATTGTCTATCAATATCACAAAAACATCGTCAACTATCAATATCTTACCATACAAAATGGAGTGAAGCATTCCACAACAAAGGAAGCAAGTTTGTAAAGAAACACTTATCGGTCAACTTTGCTTGTAGAATAGGAGCCTAGTCGAAAAAAATAGGATTTTATCCTTCATGGAAAAAAGGTTATGTTGTATACGGTGAGCATCACTCCTTAAAAATGGTGTTTACTGAAAAAAAACTAGTTTTCAAAGGAGATGGAAAAAAAAGTGCAATTTGATTCTAAAAATTTTGAAAAAAATATATTTATAATCTATAGACAAAATGTCACAAATCAATAGTTTGCATCATCTTCAAATTTCTCACGGTTTAGTCGCTATAGGTGCCTGAAAGTGAAGATTTAGTTAGAAAAAATCAGTTCAATGTCCAGTTTGGCCAAAAATTGTAAACCAGTATTGTGGGATCACCCTTATGTGTCTCTAAAACTCTTGGAAGTTGTACTTGGATGCCTAGGGTGTAATTTACAAAATATTTTATAATTTAAATTCCTCTAAATTCTTGGCATACATTGTCATATGCATCGATGAAGGAGGTGGAGCACAACAATGGTGGTTACAGTTAGTTCTTAGGTCATTTAAGGGACTTTCCCATTCTTAGGTGCTAGAAGAACCGAAGAATATTTTTGTGACAAATGGGACCCACATGAGTTAGAGGACTCCAAAATGGAGTATTAAACTTGAGGATGTGAACCATTAGGAATTTATTGGTCAAAGATGCCTTTGTAGTTATGTTTTATATTTGGGGACTCATTGATTGACCCCATGTGACACCTATGTGAAGTCATTTATTTGATTTACTACTCTTAGAAGATGATTTCTAATGTGAGCATGGGGTTATTCCATGATAGCACAGTTTTTCTATCCATTTTTTTGGTAAAACAATTCATGATTTTGGCTTCTCTCCTTGCCTTTTTATTGGAGGTATGAGATGGTGACATCTTTGTTGGTGTAAATTCACCTCCCAGGAGCACAATCTGCAATATAAACTTTCACAAATACGAGAAAAGCAAAGCTCTTTCACCAATGAGTGAATAATAATTGAGATGAAGAATAATGTACATTGGCCTTGCTTATAAAAGCAAGGGAAAATTCAATAAAAATGTAACCGACAACAACTACCAATTAATTAAATGCACTAATAAACTATAATGCATTATTTATTTTCTTCTTTCATACTATTGAAATTTCTAGTAAACAAAAAACATAACAATTTAATGCATCATACTTTAAATATCTTTATATACAAAAATGAAAAATAAAAATAATGCATTCTCTATACACAAATGAATTATACTTTCTAAAATATAAACTTAAAATATTTTTCTATCCGCATGATCTTTAGACTATACAAATGCTAATAAATACATGACTAGTAAACAAAACTACGTACTCAAAAACTATACACAAAGTTACATCTTTTTATACCTACATAAATGTTTTAATACATTACTTTAAACTAAATGAAACATGCATAGAAGATGTGTTTTTTAAAAATATCTACACAGACTAGATAAGCAAATATATCTTGTCGATTAGAGTCCTTGTCGAAATACAAGTCTTGATAAAGACAAAACATTCATCATAGTGTGGGGTTGGAATACACTTAGCAATTGTGGACAAATTTTACATTGACTACAATAATTATTATTCATTGAATATGAAGGAGCAAAAAGTTTGATAGGGAAATATGAAAAACTTTCTTTATTGTCCACACCTTTGCCATCCATTTTGAATAAGATGCATACTCCTTCCTTCCCACTTTGAGGTGTTAAATGCTTGCCATGCCTTGTCCAACAAGTTCAAGTGCCTTGTCCAACAAGTTCAAATGCATCTTTCAATGCAAGGACAAGACATTGTGGTTATCAAATCTAGATGGTCTTCAAAGATTAAGATATTTTAATTGTGACTTGTCATATTTATAAAGTTTAGTGTAAAATATTTTAATCAATTTCATTGGAATAGTATGAAAATTAGTTTATATATTATATTATGAGTCAATTAATATTGAAATGTATTTATTAATTTGAATATTGATAGTTGAAGTATGTAATAGTTTTAACATTTTATTTTAGATGTATGTTTGATGTAACAATATATAATACATAATATTGTTGTCATTCGAATAATTAATTATTAGAATCAAAGAGTATTTTTTTAGAAAAGATCTAAATTTGAGATACAGACATGGAACAAAAATTAAGTAGATGTGATAGAATTGGTATGTTACTATTGATGGGGACATTATCATGTCTTGGAACCTAATTCTAGACTAGGCTACATCGTGTGATGTGGTTTGTGTGATGGGCTAAATTGTGTGACGTGGTTTGTTATGTATACAACCTTCTATGATTTGTTATGTATACTTGTCATTATTTTTAAATATAAATTAGAAATCGTAGTTATTAGTACAATACTTAAGTATAAAATTTGACATGACTTTTATAATAAATTTAAAAAGAAATAAATAATAATAAATAACTTGACACTTTGTTGTGCCTTTGTAAATAAAAAAGGATTTGTTATTAATTATGGTCTACATTGGATATGGTGAAAAATGTAATTATTAAAATTTTATAATAGAGAAAATAAATTGAAATGAATGGTCTTTTTCAAAAATGAATTTATTGAATGGAAAATAGTTGCACAATAAGACATCACATAAATATTTGTTTTTCTATTTTAAATAATATAGATATTAGAAATTATTTTTGAAACTCTAGAAAAATAAAAAATAAATTAATGTGATTAATCTATTAAGTCTCATTCTTTGTTTATATTGATTATTATAGAATTTATGTCCATGTTACTCAAAAATCCAAATGAATAAAATATTATAAGGGTAAATTGTAATAGTGAAATTTGTATATCTAGATGCCAATTCCTATTTAGTTTTGGGCCTATTTGAGGAGAATAGATTAATGCAACTACATATGAACAAATGATTCAATATTGTGCAAAGCTCATCCCATTCCATAATCCTTCACATATCACTATCTCCTCTCATTACTATATATTTGATGCTATTTCATTCACTCCGTCACATATTCCCACAATATCATCTTATGTGCTTATGCTTCCCATGTGTACCCCCTTATGTTTCTTACATGTTATATTTTTATGACATTTATATGCAAGTTACATGTTATGATCCTTATCATGCTTATGTCTTACATCTTCCTTGATTTTAGATGATCATTATCTAGAATTTATGGCTCCCATATCTTGATATTTTCCTTTTGTGGGGGTAGCATTGGGGACACCTTGCTTTACCTTATTATATGATATTTCATGATTATGTCTTACCTATGATCTTGCATTATTATATCTTACCTATACTCTTACGTGTTTATTACATAATGGTATATTTTTCATTTTTTATCACGATCATATAGTGTTCTCCTTACCTTCAATTCATTAGATACTTTGTATGTAACCAATTGGAGAGGAACACATAATACTAATATTCCTTTTGTGAGATGATATTTATAATAGCATACTCATGATCATTCTTATGTTAATGGGAGATTTATCAACCTTTATGCATTTTCAAAACCTTATGCCTAGACAAACTCTTCTCATTTTTCAGCTTAGTCATAGTTTTACCACTTTCCACTTAAATGAAACCTCTTACCCTTCTTCATTTTGACTTTCATTATTTTTGAAGATAGTTTTCAAACAACTTGTAGTTAGTGCTTATTTTAAATCTGTAATAGATGTTCATTGTATGATTTTTTGTTTTGCAATTTTTTGATGGAATGCTCATTAAAAGGATAGTAACAAAATTATCATCCACATCTATATCCTTTATGAGTGTTTGAAATATTTACTTTCCATATTGATATCTTATTTTTCTTCGATATACATCTTCATAGGAGTTTGCATGCGCATCAAAGGTGGGGGGAATGTTACGTTGTATATCACATACTCATGCCCTTTTCCCTTATGTTTGGGCCCCACTTTGATTAGAATGTCCTTTATGCAATAATGCATCTATAATATATATATTCTTGCAAGAATTTTTGTCAAGGAATTATCCTATCATTTCCTCATCATCATCCACTCCTGAGAACCAATTTTGATCCCTAGATCCCCAATTTTTCACCTTGAATCATATATGTGGGTACAAAATTGACCAATCAATTTTGTAATCATGGATCTAAATATATAAATTTTAATTCTAAGAATTTAAATTAAACCTTGCTAATGTATTTTTAATAATTGTTGTGATTCGACCTAGCAAACACTATGTAGATTTGTGTGTTGTATTATTGTATTAAGGACATTCTTTATTTATTTTGAAATCATATCACATACCTTAGTCCTTTTGCACATCAACATAGCAACACCATTGAGAATTCTAATTGCATTTCCATTCTAAACATACTGCATGTTTGCTTGATGTCTTTGACTTTGGTTCATTGTTATTAAATCGACCCATTTATAGGATTGACCAATGAAAAATAAATTCTTATCTAGGAAGTTTCTAAATGGTGTCTCTTGACAACATGCCACTTTAGACACATGTACAAAGAGTCAAGATGCAATTATTGTAGTCAAAAATTCCTTGTCAGTTCACTTCTACATGCCCAAGTTTAATTATGTGTTCAAATTAGTTTTGCAAGCATGAAGACCAATTTGATAAGCACGATTTTAAACTAAAATAAATATTAGTCAATTTATAAATTATGAGGCATTCATCTAAACAAAACCCTATTTTTCACTACAATGACAAAATAAATTCCTAGCAAGATCCTCCTTAGTTTGCACAGAATTATAAAATATAGCAAGGAAATAGTGAAGAACATAGAGGTCACCAAATGTTCAAGTGTTCCAACAAGAGCTTAAAAGTTGTCATGCTAAGTGTGTCGGGGATGAACAATCGGAGGGCCTTGATACCAGCTCCAAGAAAAAAGGTAAGAATGTGGAGAGTGTGTCACCTACTCTTGAGGATAATATAAGAAAGAAGAACCTGAAGGCTTTGTTCTTTGAAGAAAAACTTCAATTTCTCACTAAGGAGTGGCAGGCCATTAAAGGTCTCCATCTTCTTGGGGAACAATAATTGGTCTTGTGTGTCTACTGGTCATGTTTCTTTATGTCCTTTCTATTGGTTTTTTTAGTTTTTAGTCTTTAGCTTTTTATGTTGTCTCAACGCTTGTGAGACCCCTCTCCTATGCCTTAATGATTGTTTTATACTTAAATTTAGACCCTTCCCGATATATCTTAATCAAAACAAATAAATTTCCAACATCTTCAATAATATATTCCTTCATCCAAATTCAAATCATCACATTTAATTTATTTAATTTTTCAAATTTTTAAGTTTAGATTTATAATTCTAATACAAACTCTAAATCATAAACTTTTTATTATTATTATTCATATACTCCAAACAAATTGAAATGAAAGCGCTCACTTTTTAAATGTCCATGATTCAAAGATAGACCTTAAAAAAGGCTATAATGTTACATAGAGTGGAAAAGTTTATTAAAATGATGAGCATTAAAGAAAAAGGGAAAGAAAGAAAGTAAGACATGTTTTGTTTTGTCTCCTCCCAACCTTATCACTAGAAGAATTATAATTGAACCCGCAAGAGATTTAATATTTAATAATTTTTAAAAAAGTTTATGGTGTTTATAATTTATATGGGATAATTATGTGATGTATTTTGTCATTTGATTTATGTGGAGTGTACTTTTGTAAGGTTTATGAAAATTTAGAATTTTTTCTTTTCAATGGCAATCATTGATGGATTCGACATAAAGCAAAAAAATAATTCATTTGTCCCCACAATGAGATAGTAAGTGTAAAAGGAATTTAAAATGGTTGGAGTTTTTATATTGATTTTTAATGGTTAGTGATAATAGTTTTGTTATATGTCATATGGGATATTAGAGTTACAATTTTGAAATTAGGGTTAAGATTAAAAATTGTGTTATTTTATATGATAGAATACAAAGTTCTAATTTTAAGGTTATAGAGTTTATTTCACAAAATAAATATTATGAGTTATTGATATTATTTCTAAGGATGTCTAATAGGTAAATCTTTGTGAGCTCTCAATTAAAAAAAGTGGGGGAAACAATGGAACTCTGTGTTTAATACCTTGTCTTTCTTGGAGTGTTGTGTTATGGAGACCAATTAGACTCGAAAACATATAATCTTCACCATTATTTTTAATTAAATAATTTGTTGCACTTTTGTTTTTAAAAAGAACAATTACAAATAGTAAATGTTGGAGGTGAACAATTACAAATATTTAAATTACAATTAAATGAACAGCTACAAATAGTTATTGTAATCGCTCAAAAAGAAAAGTGTTATTGGGTGCATGAGTAAAAACCAATGGCCACGCTTTGTTTCTAATTAATGAGACATGCGTGGGAGGGTATAGCAACACTCGGTTCTGAATTTTGAGGGTGGCTAGGCATAAAAACATGAGCAGAAGTTCACAGTTTTGTGTCTAGAAAAACACAAGAAATGTTGCAAGCATTCGCAACAAAGGTTGTGTAAAAACACCAGTGGCAAAATGTGGAGAAAATTTTTGTTGCAAGTTACAGATGTTGTTGCATGTCTTTGTAAAGGTTTTTTGTTGGAAGTTTAATATATATTGGACCCTTTGTTGGTGGATGTAGCCCGATTTTGGGTGAACCATGTTAAATCTTGGTGTTGTTCTTTTGTTGTCCATTATTTTTGTGTTTTCTATTTCTCTATTTTATTGTTCATATATGCATTTATATGATAGATATATGCCTCCAATGTCTAAAAATTAGTATTAGAGTGGGTTGTGTTCAATTATCCTCTATAGGAAGATCTCACGATTGAGTGGGAGTAATGGCAGACGAAGGTAAATTGAAGGTAGATAAATTTAATGGGTAGAACTATCAATTATGGAAGATGTGGATGAAGGACTATCTCTATGAAAAGGATTTATGGTAGTCGTTGGAAGGGAAATCCAAGAAACCATCAGCAATGTCTGATGAGGATTGGGATATTCTAGACAGAAAGGAACTTGGCAGTATTCATTTATGTCTGGCATAATCGGTGACATTTAATATTTCAACAGCAAAGACAATGACAAATTTAATGAGGCCTTCACAAAGTTATATGAAAAGCCTTCCACTTCAAATAAGGTATTTCTTATGAAATGTTTATTTAATATGAAAATGGTAGAAGGTGGGTCAGTTGTTGATCATTTAAATGAGTTTAATATGGTTACCAATCAATTAACTTTTTTAAATGTAAAATTTGATGAAGTTAGGGGTCTCTTAATTCTGTGTTGTTCGTCTGAAAGTTAGAACAACTTGGTAATGGAGGTTAGTAAAAAAAAATTTGTTCGAATACGCTAAAATTTGATGATGTTGTTGGTGTTATTTTGAGCGAGGAAATTTGTAGAAAAAGCTCAGGTGGTACATCCACATCGGGAAGTGTTTTGAATGCAGAAAGCAGGGGTAGAACAAAGGAGAGAGGAAAGAATTCTCGAGGTCATGGGAAGTCACGAGGAAAATCAAAGGACAAGAGGTCTCAATCCAGAGAGATGAAGGATTGTTGGTACTATGGTAAGTCAGGTTATTTAAAGAAAGATTGTTGGTCTTGAAAGAATAAAGGAAACAAAAATGAAGGAGAGATAAAGAGGCAAATGTGGTAAGTAATAAATCTAATGATGATGCTTTGGTTCTTTCCCTTGATAATGCTGATGATTCTTGGGTGTTAGATTTAGGGGCTTCATTTCATGCTACACCCCATAAAAGTTTTTTTTTTTATTATGTCTAAGGGGATTTTGGGCTAGATTATTTGGGAGATAATGAACCTTGTTAGATTGTTGGAAAGAGAAGAATCAAGTTTAAGTTGAAGAATGGGAATCATTGGCTACTACAAGAGGTAAGGAATGTTCTAAGGTTAAGCAAAAATTTAATTTCAGTATGGCAACTAGATGATGAAGGTCGTGTTGTTACATTTAGTGATAAAAATCAAAAGGTTACAAAAGGTGCCTTAGTGGTAAAAAAAGGTGTGAAAGTAGGCACCTTATATCTTTTTATAGGTTATACTATTCCTTCTATTTTAGTTGTTGTAGAGAAAATTCAATGTTCAAGAACAGTTGTTGTAGTTCAACATGCAAAAGCTCAAATAGTTGTTGTGGGTTCAGGAACAACATTATGGCATAATAGGCTTGGGCACATAAGTGAAAAAGGTATGAAAGTGCTTCATTCAAAGAAAATTTCACCTAGTCTAAAATGTGTTAATATGGATTTCTATAAAAGTTGTGTGTATGCAAAATAGAAGAGAGTTAGTTTTCTCAAGGATGAGAAGCAAAAGAAAGATGAGAAATTGGAGCTTGTGCATACAAATGTATGGGGACTAGCTAAGGTATCTTCTCTCAGTGGATCTCGATATTATGTTACTTTTATTGATGACGCAACTAGGAAGGTATGGATTATTTCCTTAGGAAGAAATATGATGTATTTGAAACTTTTAAAACTTGGAGAAGCTTGGTTGAGAATGAGATAGGTAAAAATTAAAATGTCTCAGATTTGATAATGGTGGTGAGTATTGTAGCAAAGACTTTAGAGATTATTGTTCCTCTAATGGAATTTGTAGGCAGAAAATGGTTCCAATGACTCCATGGGAAAATGGAGTGGTTAAGTGCATGAATAGGACAATAATAGAGTGTTCAAGGAGTATGAGATTGCATGTTGGGCTACCTTTAAACATGTGGGTAGAGGTTGTTAGTACCACTGTTTATTTAATTAATAGAGGTCCCTCTAATCCTTTGGGTTTTGGTATTCTAGAGGAAGCATGGACAAGTAACAAGGTGAGTTATTCTTTTCCCAAAACCTTTGGTTGTGAAGCATTTTCACATGTAGATTCTGAAAATAGGACCAAGATGGAAGTTAAGTCAAAGAAATGTATATTTGTTGGATATGGAATTAATGAATTTGGTTATAGGCTTTGGGATTTTGAAGATCAAAAAAATGTAAGAAGCAGGGATGTCATATTCAATGAGAAGGTGTTGTACAAAGATTAGTTGTAGCAGCATGAGAAGAAAGAAAAGGATTATGTAGTGTT
Source organism: Sequoia sempervirens (assembly GCA_007258455.2). Lineage (NCBI taxonomy): Eukaryota > Viridiplantae > Streptophyta > Pinopsida > Cupressales > Cupressaceae > Sequoia > Sequoia sempervirens. The sequence goes on from VDFB02337302.1 coordinate 248,467, forward strand.
GGATGATACTCCAAACAGTGATGTTTTAGTGGTTCCTCATGGTCTGTAACAATAGCAACAACAAATACCACAAACTCTAGTGAATGTTAGACAATCTTCAAGGATAAGTAGACCTCCAAAAAAAAATCTCCTTCTTTGTAATCTATTTTATTAACTGATGTTGGTGAGCTAGAATGCTATGATGAAGCTATGTAGGTGGATGCCAAGGTTCAATGGGAGCATGGAATGGAAGAAGAAATGGACTCCTTGCTAAAAAATTAGACTTGGGAATTATGCAAGTTATCTGCAGGTAAAAAGGCTTTACCAAAAAAATGTGTTTATAGGCTAAAAGATGAAGATGGAGGTAAGAAAATATTTAAAGCCAAGATAGTGGTAAATGGATTTGCATAGAAAAATCATTGATTTTGATGAAATATTTTCTTCGATTGTTAAAATGACTTCTATTCATACTGTTTTAAGTATTGTGGTTGTTGAAGATTTGCATTTAGAATATCTTGAATTAAAACCGCCTTTCTCCATGGTGATTTGGAAGAGGAAATAGATATGGAACAGCCACAAGGATTTGAGGTCAAAGGTAAGGAGAAACTAGTGTGCGGATTGAAGAAAAGTTTATATGGCTTGAAGCAAGCACCTCGGAAATGGTATATTAAATTTGATAGTTTTATGGCTAAGCATGGCTACAGTCGATGTAATTCAAACCATTGTGCTTATTTTAAGAGGTTAGATGATGATAACTACATTATTTCATGTTTATATGTTGATCATATGCTTGTAGTGGTGTCTAACATGGATCACATTAGTGAGTTAAAACAATAATTAGAAAATTCATTTTCTATGAAGGATTTGGGGGCAACAAAACAAATCCTTGGTATGAAAATTACTTGAGATAGGAAAAATAGAAAAAAAAATTATTTGAGGTTGATTATGTTGAAAAAGTGTTGCAGAGATTTCACATGGTGAATGCAAAAGTTGTCAGCACACCTTTGCCTAGTCATTTTAAATTGACTAAGGATATGTGTCCAAACAAACAAGAGGAGGAAGACAAAATGTCCAAGGTACCATATGTTTCAGCTGTAGGAAGTTTAATGTACGCCATGGTATGCACGAGACAAAATATTGCACATGTTGTAGGAGTTGTTAGTAGGTATATGAGTAATCCTAGAGTTGAGTATTGGAATACGATAAAATGGATTATCAAGTATTTGACAGGTACATCCAATAAATGTTTATGTTTTGGGGGCTATAATACTAATTTAAAAGGTTATGTTGACTTAGATTGGTAGGGGATATTGATACTAGGCCGAGTACCATAGGTTATGTATTTATAGTTGGTGGGATAGTAGTGAGTTCAATTTCTCAATTGAAAAAGGTGGTTGTTTTATCCACCACAAAGGCAGAGTATGTTATTGCAACAAAGGAGAGCACAGATATAATATGGCTGCAACTTTTCATGGAAGAGTTGGGCAAACAACAGGCTAAAATTTACTTGTTTACGGATAGCCATAGTGCTATACATCTTGCAAAGAATTATGCCTTACACTCAAAAACCAAACACATACAGCTGAGATATCATTTTATTCAATTGGTGTTGGAAGATGGAGAGGTAAGGTTGGATAAGATTCATACAGATAAAAATCCAACGAATATGTTTACGAAGGTGGTGACAAGGGGGGAGTTGAGCTCCTCTTCAACTTTGATTGGCCTTCAAGGTTAAATTTAAATAAAATAGAATAGTAGGGACCAATGTGCTTATTTATAGTGGGAGTTGTAGGGGCAATGGTGTTATCATCAGTCTCCAAGTGGGAGATGGTATGGTGTGGAGTTTGATTAGTCTCCAAGTGGGAGATTGTTGTGTAATGGAGACCAATCAGACTCGGATACATAAAATCTTTATCATTATTTTTAATTAAATAATTTGTTGCATTTTTGTATTTGAAATAAAGAAAATGGTCTACTCTATGTTTTGGGAGATACAACGAAAGGGGGATTAGGGTTCCTCCACCAATTTCCTTCAAGTTTCATTCAAGGAAACCTTAGAGTTCTCAATCTAAGGATGGAAATGAGGGAAAGAGATCTGCAATAAGGTGTCCTAGGGGTGTGATTAAAGATAAAAAGGGGTTCACCACCAATCAAGGGCTTGGAAAGAAAGAAATGCAATGATATGTAAAACCTAACTATATGACCTAGATTATGAAACTAAAAATCAAAATAATAGATTGAGAAAGGACAGGGGTGCACCTAGAAACTGAAGAAGCTTGAATCAAGGTTTGAAATCCTAAAAATGTTGACTTTTAATGCACATTGGGACTCATATGCCAAGTTGGGTGAATCAATCCTAGTTAAGGGTTTCCGGCTGGAACCAAAATTTGGAACTGTTAAACTAGGATCAATAGAAAATACTTGAAATCTAGTATACTAGGACTCATACGCCACAAGTGGAAAATTAGTCCCAGTATCAAGATTGATCTAAAACTTTGATATCTTGCTTTGTAATTGACCTTTTGTGATCTTGCAAGAAAGGTGACAACTTTGACAACTTGACAACTTTTCTCCAATCTTGCTCTTCAATGGATCTTCAACCTAAATCTACAAATCACACATCAAAGAGAGAGAAAAATGTTTTGTTAGTGGATAGGGGTTTTCCTTGGTCAAACCCCATTTTGGTAATCAAACCTTGAAATGAAATCAAATAGAATGAAGGAAGGATGAATGAACAAATAAGCTATGTTGCAACTCACCAAACCCTTGGAATAAAGGTTGTAATCTTTTATGTAATGGCTAGCATGAATGTAGATCTTGACTCTTGCTTGGATGTTGTAGATCTTGACATGAATGCTTGCTTGAATCATAAAACTCTACATCACAAATGTTAGCTCAAAAACAAACATGATGCATGATGACTTTGACATGATGCTTGGATCTTAAATAATGCTCCAAAATGCTTGATAATCATCTCTTGAAGGCTCTTGAATGCTCTTGTAAAATCTCTTCATCATAAATTTTCTATAATGCATGAATACTTGAATTTTTAGGAGAACAATGAGTGAAATAACCTTGCATTTATACTTGTTTATGCCAAATTTCCCAAAATCACAACACTACAAGCTGACATCAAATCTAGGAGAATAAATTCCCACCAAGAATTTGAATTTAAAATCACAACACTACAAGCTAACATCATATCATATGCCAGTTGAGGTGCATGAGTCCCATTAGGTTAAGCTCGGGACATAAATTTCAATAAACGTTATGTTTTATGCCAAATTCAGGTTTAGGACCCGAAACTTAGGTGGGACCCATATGCCCAAGGTGGCATATGAGTCCTAGATCAATAAATCTGGGCCATACAAACCAAAATCATTAATTTATGATTGGTCATTAGATATATGTCATGATTATCCTCAAAAAGATGGATTAATTAAGGCTTGTGGATGCAAAATAAGGCCAATTAAAGCATAAAGAAGCCCAATTTTAGCAGGGGCCCAAACAAGTGTGAAAATGTAAAGGGCTATATTTTTCTACACTACAATACTTAAAAAGAATAGTTACAAATAGTAAATGTTGGAGGTGAATAGTTTCAAATATTTAAATTATAATTAAATGAACAACCGCAAATAGTTATTGTAACCGCCCAAAAAGAAAAGTGTTATTGGGTGCATGAGTAAAAACCAATGGCCATGCTTTGTTTCTAATTAATGGGACATACGTGGGAGGGTATACCAACACCCAGTTCGAAGTTTTGAGGGTGGCTAAGCATGAAAAATATGAGCATAAGTTCATAGTTTTGTGGCTAGAAAAATGTAGGAAGTGTTGCAGGTACCGCAGCAAAGGCTATGTAAAAATAGTAGTGGTAAAACATGGAGAAAAAAGTGGTTACAATTTGTAGATGTTGTTGGATGTCTTTGTTAAGGTTTTTTGTTGGAAGTTTAATATATATTGGACCCTCTATTGGTGGATGTAGCCTAGTTTTGGGTGAACCATGTTAAATCTTGGTGTTGTTCTTTTGTTGTCCATTATTTTTATGTTTTTTATTTCTCTATTTTATTGTTTATATATGCATTTAATTGATAGATATCTTCCTCCAATCTCTAACATGGAGTTGGTTGTAAAGAAGATGCACTTTTTCCTATTGTAATTCTATTGGATATGATGTTGTTATGGCAGGTACATCTGTCAAGGGTTTCTAAGGTCTCCATTGCTATTGTTCTAGCTTATTGTTGCTCTTGTAGTCTTGTTGAATTGTATATTGATGTCCCTTATTGTTGTATTGTTGTTGTTCTTATCTTGTTGAATTGTATTATGATGTTCCAACTTGCTATATTGATGTATAGTTGTAATCAGCTCTATGTTGTGTTGCTATGTACTTATTAATCTTACAATTTTTAACTACTTTTTCATCCTTGTAATCTGCATTTTTCTCAATATAAAAACAAAAAGAAAAAGGAGGAAGGGGGAGGGGGTCTAATGGTCTTTTAGATCAAAATTTATGGCCTCTAGAAGTTGGACCTTTTGTATTAGAAATATAAAAAATATTTAGGACACATAAAAGAGTTGTAAGAGGAAGTTACTATCTTTTTTTTCTATTGAAAAAATGCAAGGTACATAGAATAAAACAAACTAGAACATAGAATAGTACAAAGAGGAAGTTACTCTTGTTGACCAACTTATGATACATGTTATGAAGCAATATGAGGAATCTTTGAATAGGGATAATAAAGATAAAATGGAATTCCCAACATGGTGAGTGGATTATGGCTAGCTTATGGCAGGTGGAAGCAATATGTTATTTTTAGCTTATGTATTCATCTTGGGATTTAGGTGTTGGATTTCGATCTAAAGATTTGGGACCACATTGTTGGTGGTTTTAGCTAAAGATTTTGTAATTATTATTTGATAGTTTTTTGTATTGTTTCTCCTATCTATTATATGTTTGAGATGGAGGTATTAATAATGAGTTTTATAGGTATTTCTATGTTACCAAAATTACTCTAGATATCTAGTTGGTGATACTCCTATAAAGGCTTAGACTCTACAAGTGTATTGTAACACTTGATTATGGAATAACACATTGGGTTTACTTTTGAGTGTGGGTTTTTTCTCTCAAAAGAGTTTTCCCCACATAAATCAATGTGTTATGGTATATTATTTTTATATTTAATTCCTTATAATTATGTAGTTAGTTTAATTTAAATACATGTATCCCATCTCATAGATTAGTTTTAGGA
>VDFB02337302.1:253791-328938 GCA_007258455.2 Sequoia sempervirens
TTCCCATATGTTCTTCCTGCAGCTACCACAGTTCTAGGCCCTTTTCTGATCTCACAGGTGTTATCCTAAAACACAAGCTTTAATCCTTTGCTACACATTTTTCCAACACTTAAAATATTATTCCTTAAGCCTTTAACATAATAGAAATCATCAGTATTGTGTTTTCCATCAAAACTAATCATTCCTTTTCCAACAATCTTTGCACTAGAATCATCTCCAAACATGACTAATCCACCATCATACTTTTCAAGTTTAGTAAACTTACTTTTGTCTTCAATCATATGATTTGAGCAGCCACTATCAATCACCCAATAGTCTTCATCTTGTCTAGCATGAAAGGCAGTAACCAGAGTACCTTCCATCTAATCCTTCTTGTTCTCTGGACCACTTTCCCTTGCACATCTTCCAGAGTTAGTAGACACGGATTTATTCTCCAAGGCCAAAAATAGACATTCATCATTATCACCCTCAAAATCATATTCATCATCAGAAATCCAACATCTTCTCTAACATAGTACAATCTCTTGAACTTATCCTTTTTGTCTTTATTGTCTCTGCTCTTCTTGTTTATAGCTCTATTTGGACATCTTGAAGCATACTGACCAATATTTCCACAACTGAAACATTTAAAAGGTAACATACCTTTGTACTTACCGATACCTTTCTTCAATTTCCTTGTAAATTTTGCTTCCAACTCCTTTGAATCTTCACTATCTGGATCATCTTCTGTCATAGTGGATTTAAAGGTTGTTTCTGTCTTCTCCCTTTATTTTCCAAATTTCCTCATTTCAAATGCAATCAAGGTGCCAAATAGTTGTTCTTTAGTGAACTTATTAGGATCATACACTTCCTCAATGGCTGAGACTTTATCAATGTAACTCTTGGGTAGGGTCATCGAAATATTCTCTATTACATCTTCATCTATTAGAGTAGCACCTTGATTTTTTACTTCATTTACTGCAATATCAACCCTCTAAAAATAGCTTTCTATATCTTCACCTTCTTCCATTTTTTAAGTTCTCATATATGCACTTAGCTATTAGCTTCTTTGACAATTTCACTCTATCATTTCCTTCATAGATATCTTCCAACTTTTTCCAAACTTCATAAGAAGTGCCCAAAGAAATAACTTTTATTTGCTCAGTCTTAGATAAAGCACTATAGATTGCATACCTTGCTTTTTCATTTTCCTCATAGGCAGAAATCTCATCTATGGAAGAAGGACCACTTATCGGTGCAACATATTTTATCGAGTAACAGCTTTCCAAGTCTTCTAACCTAGAGCTCTATCAAGTAACCTCTCATCTGCACTTTCCAATCATTGTAGTGAGATCCATCAAACACGGGGATTGACAATTTTTGCGCCATCGGATCTGCCTCAAATGGTTAAGCTCTTCTCTAAGGAACCAAAGCTCTGATACCAATTGTTGAAAGGCACAGGACAACTATGACGGGGGGTGAATCAGTTGTCACCAATCACATTCACAAATGCCAAAAAATTATCAACTTCACATCCACTTTATTTTGTTATTAAGTATGAACATGAAATGCAAATAACATAAAGCAATATCAACATAAGGAACACCAGATTTATGTGGAAAACCCAATAAGGGAAAAACCACAGTGAAGATTAACTCAAATTATAAAGTAATAGCAAAATTGATTACAAAGAGGCTCACTGCCCAAGAAGGACTTGTTGTCTGGATACAAGGCTCACTACCTAAAGATAGAACTCATTGTCCAACAGAGAGGCTCACTGCCTATAGATACAAAAATATAACAGAAAAATCCACCACAGCAAATTGTACACATCTGCAACCTTGATCAGAAGATTGCAGACACCATCAGCTCATTTCTTTCAGGAGTCTAACACATTAAAGTACTATTGCCCCAATTCACTTTCACACACTCTTTCTTCTCAAACTTGTGGCATGTTTCATACATTCAATGCCTAACATCTCAACTTTCATTTATACCATCTTCAACCTAGGAAACTTTCTCCAAGGTTGGCTACACATTCTTCATTTAACAAATTCAAATTAGGTCAGAAACTCAACATTCCCGCAACGGAAGAGAATGAGAGCGGACCAAACCAACACTTAACCAAGACCCAAGACAACATCTCAAATCAAGTACATGCTTCCTTAATTGATACTTATCCTTTGCATGACGTGTAGACACCAGGTCGGCCAAACCTAATGAAAACATAAATGAACTTTGAAGTACACACTTCTACGACAAGAAGATAACATGTGGACCACATAACATGCTTCACCATACACTAGAACACATCTTAGATGCCTTCAGATTCATCCGCAGCAAATGCAACAACCTTCATACACAATACTTTCCATCAGTCCATCCAGACTGTACAGACACACACAGTAACTCTGAAACTCATCTTCCGGAGCACCAAACCATGAACACCTTTGACAAAACATAGATAGCACCATTACAAGCCTTCTACTAGATCCGTAAGACCAAAAACAAACCAACAGAGGACTACGGAGCAGAAAAATTTCTCCCAGTCCATAGACAAACAACTCTGCCTGACCAATTCACACACCGGTGAACACAACTTTCACTCTTCATCAATCCAGAAACTATAATCCAGGATATGTCACCCAAGAATTCCCATAAACAACACTTCACATCTGCACAAGCATAGAATCAACACAGAAGAAATTTCGAGCACAAACCAGAGCACATTCTGAACACACACACAATTTTGTCTTCACTATTTCTCAAAAACACTTGGCAACTCATCATATCAGCACACCTGCAACATTATAAAGATAGCTCCATGTACTCACAACATCTCTACAGTATCTCAACTATACATGTACAACCTACAATCACTTGTTTCCTTTCTCTGCAACAACCTATACTGTGTTGACATCAATGACAACATTAATGACAACACCACTATACTCATCCATACTTGCAACAATATTAACTCTTTCTTATACTACTTTCCTTTTAAACTTATTCATTATCTTGTGTGGGTGGTAGGTTGGTAAGTTTTTATAACTTTTCAAAGTACTGAAGGGTGTTCTAAAGTCTTGAGTCTTAGAGTTCTAAGTGTTGGCGGTTCGTACTAAATGTTTTATAACTCTTTCAAAGGCCTGCTAGCGAGGGAAAAATGAAGGATTTTACAACGCTAGTAGGATTTATGATAAGTTCAAATTTAACAGTTGGTGGTTCCCACCAGGGTTTTGTGAACTCCTTATTTCATTGAATCAAAGAGCACAGTTCTCAAATGGGTCAAGGCGGTAAAAGTGAAAGTTTCTCTAACTTTGGTGGTTTCTAGAGAACTTTTTAGAACTATCAAAATGGGTGTAATAATGCAAAACTAACTGTGTAAAAATACAGGGTGCTCATATGTAGGGAAATCAACACAAAGTAAATACCATTATCAGATACAGATTGAAGCATATAGATATTTAGAAAGAAAGAACACCCAAGTACCAAAAATCTTATATTATATTATAAGGTATAACTGATGTTTACAAAATTTTGGTAATGCGTATTATGAAATTGGGGTTTCTAGAATAGCATTGTCAAGTACATAAGACAATTATTAGCACACGAATTCCCTCGACCACCTCTTGGAGACGCTCAATTTGGGCTAGTGATAGTAGGTTTTCATGAGATTGCAGGAATTGAGTAAATAGTCCCATGTCATTTCACACCAGCCTCACACAAAGGAGAGTTACTACTTCTTCAGTAGCCTCATGTTTGGTCGTAGTCGCAATGCAGATGACATCTCCCACGAGTTCAGTCTCGAGGAAGTTACTAAGCCCTCTAATGGAAACATTCACTTTGTGCAAGTATTTAGGCAAAACCAGATGCTCTGCTACCCTCATTCTCCAATCGCTTCACCCAGAAGTACGAACCACATTGTAAATGAAATGCTCCAAGTTTTGTGGTTATGCACATGAACTTGGTTAAGAATCTCTCTCCTAGGATATCATGAAGTAATTCTTCCTCTAATTCGCTTTGAATGATAAAGACCTCCCTTAGTTGATCTAACAATAATCTGAAGAAAGGGCTACACTCGACTTCTTCAATCGTAATGAAGTCATTCATTGGAACACCATCGTAATGAAATAAGGAAAAAAAGCTAAAAATCTAATAAAAGCAAGATCATATGAAGAATGTTATTTTTGTACACAAATATACTAAAGAAGCTTGCAAATATTCTTAGGAAAAGGTGTGTTGTCCACCTTGCATAATGTTATAATGTAATATTTTACTATTATGTGGTGCACCTAGGGGATCTAGGGATATGTGCATCACATGGGTCTAGCATTCTTGGGGTCACTTTATGTGTTGTATGTAACATTGTGATTAAATATTTAATGTAGGGTTGCACATGGGAATCATAATGGAGCAAATTTGCACCCCTTGCAAATTCCCCATTTACACCCCTTACCTTAGAAAAATCAAACCTGAAGATTTTATTCCACCTCATCCATCTGCTTTCCACCCACTTGGCAGTTGTTTGTAGTGTCGGTGGGGGAATTTTTGTCGGGGATGCTAGTGCGTGTGCGAATGTCTACATGGCCCACTGTTGTCCTGATAGGATTCCCACCTCTCGAATCTGTAGAGGCATTACATTTCTCCATTGGTGATGAAGCATAACACCCCTGCGCCCTTAACCGAACTCGAACGACTCTTTTGGGATCCTATTCAACTTCGAAAGACTATCTTCTTCATGCAATTCATCTTCTTCACACTTCTTTAATCACACTTCATAATTCTACACACTTCTTCATACTTCTTGAGCATTTCACAACACTTTTCACCATTGTTGAAGCTCCAAGTTGACACTCTGTTGGTTTTTCTCCTCTCATTGTTGTGGCAACGTTGGCATCTACAAGCTTGTGAGCTTGCATCTCCCTTCACGTGCTTGAGGGAATCTTGTTGGGGAGGTGATATCCATTTTACTTAGCATCGTCGTTTGATTTAGTAGCATATTGTTATTAGTATTGGTTGGTAGTACTTCCTTTCAATACTTTCTTTATCACATTTTCTCTATTGTGGATATTCTGGCTATCCATGGAGGTGGAAACACTGAAACAGGGGTTTGACTGCGACAAGCCCTGAAATAGCCCCAATATTTTTCCTCGTTCTGCTATGTGTAGGTACTTTTGATCGTGTGGAGCTTGCGAGAGGCTGGACCAATCGTAAACTTTATTTTTGTCACCTTTGCTCTTTTCAAACTCTATCTTTCAAGTTAAAGTATTATTCTTGTTATTTTAGTAGTTTAGTTGTTTTATGTTTTTTGTCATTGCTTAAAATTGTATTTATCAAGTAGTTAGAAAATTCTTTGTTAGTTTAGGTTGTACTTCGTACTCTAAGTTCGTACGGATGCCAATGCTTGACTAGGACACAAACGCGTCGCGCTATCGTTCGTCTTTTGCGCTAGAGTCCTTTGGCAAAGAGTTGCTTAAGTTACAGTCCAGAGTCGAGAATTTACTCACCTAGTTTCCTAAACTCTCGGGCTGATAAAAAGACAGTGACAAACCATTTGTCCTTCCTTTTCACCCTCACAAACATCAAACCTATCCTATACAATCCTTAGCGTGAGGTAGATCAAGGCAGTTGATTGCTCTAGACCCTCTCGTGACCTTGGGTCTTGAGCAGTCGGTCCCCCTCCTCTACAGGAATAATATTTAATATTGGGAAAACTTACTACCAATATTATATGAGGGGTTAATGGTTTTGTAAGCTCATGGTATTAGTCAAATGCTTTTATGTAATACCACTTAGTGGTTTTGTGTGAGTTTGTTTTTATAAAAGCAAACACATGGGTAGTTGTCTAAGGTTGGATAGTTGGCTTGTTGGCTTGGCTAGTTGGCTAGTTGAGATTATCTCTTGTTAGTATTTGTGAGGATTAAAGCATGGCATGGGATGTGCGGCTACATGCACTTATTCACATAGAGTGCTTGTAGAGGTCTTGATGATTCAAAGGTATTCATGGAGGACTCTGAAGATGTATTGTAATGTTTATTATTGAATAATACATGTGTGATGGATACTTTTGGAGGCTGAGTTTTTCCCTCTTGAGGGTTTTTTCATGGTATATCTTGTGTCATATTTGATGATATGTATTCTCTTCTTTTGGGTGATCCCACAATACTGATTTACAATTTCTGAGAGATCCATATTTTTGCTTAAATCGCATATTTTTAGAAAATATAATGATTTAAGCCTTGAAAAGTTCCATTTGAAGGATTCCAATTAAAGAGGGTTTGATCAAACCACCTTAGATCAAACCCGGCGGATAGAAGCACGGTAGTTTTTAAGCCAAATGTCACATACTTGAATTATAAACTTTACACTATCAAAAGATGTTGATAAAAAACCACTTTTGATTTACGCTTTTGGGATCAAATAAATTCATTTTTTAAAAAATTAGCAAGTATGTAGTCCTTATTACTATAAAACTTTCCCAAAAAGTATGAATTTTAAATAAATTTAATTTTATTATTATATTTTTATTATTTCTTTACATGAATGTAGTTTTTTCAAAATCAAAGAAATTTCTACATTATGTCACATTAGCAGAGAAAAATAATGATTATCAAAAATTTGAAAAGATTAGTGCTAAATATTGAGTTTTTGATCCAACAAAAAAAAATGAATTTCAATACATCTGAAATTTATGTTGTATACAATCGCTTTACATTATACAAATTGTAATTGATTTGACTTGAAGCGATTAAGGAAAAATATTCAATAAAACACTATGAAATAAAATGAAAGCTACGAATATTGTAATTCTGGTCTAGAAGTCGAAAAAAAAAGAATTTTATCCTTCGTGGAAAAAAGTTATATTTGTATATAGTGACATCACTCGCTTAAAAGTAGTGTTTACTAAAAAAACTAGTTTTCAAAGAGAATGAGAAAACTAACTAAGTGCAATCACGATTCAAAAAAAATTTAAAAAATATATTTAGAATCTACAGACAAAATGTCACAAATCAATAGTTTTCATCATCTTCAAATTCCTCACGGTTTAGCCACTATAGGTGCCCGAAAGTGAAGATTTAGTTAGAAAAAATTAGTTCAATGTCTAGTTTGGCCAAAAATTGTAAACCAATATTGTGGGATCACCCTTTTTGCATATGGATTCTGAATACTTGTTTGCAAAGATTTCTCTATTTAGGTTATGTGGAAATTATCTTGGGTGGATGCATATTTCCTTTCAAATATACTATAGAAAGTTGATTTCCATACACAAGTATCCAAGAGTGTCTAAAATAGCATATGTCCCATCTTACTAGTATGCGTAGGTCTATTATCTTCATAGTGAAGTAGGAAACTAAATACATAGTTCACTAGAATTTGTGCATAACTTTTGGACAATTGTTTATTCCTTTACTAGAACTTGCTAAGAAAATTAGATCTATTGGAGTATTAAATTAACAATAAAAAAACAACAAATATCCGAAAACATTGTAGCACTTTATTTAGTGCAATTTTACAAATTAATGCAAAAACTAGAAAAATAAATATTCAAGGCAAAACATGTGTTTGATTCTATGATAATGAAGTAACTTGAACATGCAAATTGGAATTACAATAAGTCTAATAAAAATAGATAAAACAACTTATATCAATGTGTAGAGCTCAAAAAGAACTTTCCACTAATTTATCAAAACAAAAAATCCAATACTTTGGGAGAGGTTATGTGTTTTTATACTCTTTTAAAAAGATAAAACAAAAATATTCTAAAAGAATATTAATGCAATTCATATAAAATATTCCAACAAAATTGTATATAAAATATTATATTCCAAATTTAAAAGATAAAAATTAAGTACTCATATTTACAAAAAAATAAATAAGATTGAATGCTTTACACAATATCTCAAGTATTTTCTATTAATTTATAATATACTTCTATATTAAATTATACTAGCACTTGCATCTAAAGGAGGTTTAAGGATTACGCTGATAGAGAAAACTATATGTATGTTAATATGTTAAGAGTACGTGTTTGTGCATGCAAATTCCAATTGCATGTGGTTGGATTAAACAAATAATAATAAATGTTAAATAATGAAATGAAATAAACTTAGACAAATCTAGATTTTTTCCTTAAAGAAATTAAGTATTATCCAATTATGAAATATTCGTCTATAGATTTAAAACATAAAGCAATGCAAATAAAATATGAAAGTTGGCATCAAATTGACAAAAACACTACAAAGAGAAATAGAATGTTCCCATCGAGTCGTCAAATCAATATTTATCTAACATTTATGTGGTAAGTGAGATTTTAGAGATTTTTCCCTGATATTTTGGAAGCTTTTACCATTAAACGGCACTTGAAACTTGTTTTCCCATGACTCAATAGTGATTTGCAGCGTGATACATAAATTTATTTCAGATTCAAATTTCATACTATATGTAACCTATCGACTAATAAACTTTAAAATATCAGACCTTAAAAAAAATTAAAATTAAAATTAAAAAAAAATCAATTCACACCAACTAAACCCATAACTTACAAACTTAGAAACCTATAAACCATAGACCTCTAATTTCTTTAGTTATACACTAGGACGTGCATATTACATGCAATACAAATGCGAAGGGCTTACACTTAGACATGTGGCCTCTCACCATTTAATATGGGCCGCCTAAAGGAGTGGAGGGGCGGGCTTTGAGTAGATCGGTGGCACTCATGCCTTGGAAAGGACGCCACCCATTTAATACAAATGGCTGGAAACCTAGTTCAACTATTTATGAAGGTACATAAATCTATCTAACAAAAAAATAGCAATATGAATGAATGAATGAATGGTTTTTAATGACGTCCACGAGACCATCAGTCTATGGGACCAAGCACCGAAACTTTAACCATTTTCAAGTTCTTTTCCATGTCAGCCCTTCTATTGTAGATCTTGATCAGAAAGCTAGCAATCTTGAGGAGTCTAGCTTCCCTAAAAAGTTCATTTAGATTATCCACCTTCAAAATGTCTTCATATTGGATACGGATATCATCATAAGCAGCACACTCAATCATGAAGTGCCATTCAGTCTCGACAGTCCCTTTGTTGCAAAAAATACAAGTTCGTTGCTCCCAAGTCTCCTTGGGGACAGCCCACCTACCTGTCTCGCATCTAAGATGGTGTGACCCGGTTCTTAATTGAGCGATCAAAATCCTAGCCTTGCCTTTAATTGTAACCCTTAGATAGTCTTTCTCATCATGCTCCCACGTCAAGCAACACGACAAGCAACACAACAAGCCTAGCCTAGCCTTGCCTTTAATAGAATCGGTGTATTAAAGTTTATGTACTGGAAGTTTTTTTCGTTTTGTTTCAGTGGGGTTTTAATATAGAGATGCAACACGACAAGCAAGGTCGTTAACATTACAAGAAGATAAGTATATTGGCAGCCACACAAAGGTAGACGAAATAAAAAAGTTGGGCGATCTAGGTATTACGTACGCCACCTATAACATATTACGTATTCATCATTTTATGCCCATATAATGCGCCACCAATATCATTACTCACATGCCCATATAATGATCCACCTATATTATTACTCACATGTCCATAGATCTTGCACATTGAGGAGGTGCAAGGAATACGTCGATAGAATAATATATGTACCTAATTGAAATAATAAGATGTTCTTTTATTGTATATCAATTTTTATAATATAATAAAATTATTAACAAAATTTTGAATTTTTTTTTTTTATTGCATGTATTCAAGTTTGATACCCTCTTACAAGTCCTTGGAAGTCATAGGAAAGGTTTTTCTAACTAAGCAATTGAAGGTTGTGACAGAGTCATTGCAACATTAGTTTGGAGTTCTCGACAATGTATATTGAATTGCATGGAGAGCCAATAGATGCAGGTAAAAAATATAGGTTGCGAGGAGAGGTTGTAACGTGGAGATAGTAACTATTTGGGTCTTTGTGAGAGATATGCACTTTCTTAATTTCAGTAATCTTAACTGTCTATCAATATCACAAAACATCGTCAACTATCAATATCTTACCAAACAAAATGGAGCGAAGCATTCCACAACAAAAGAAGCAAGTTTGTAAAGAAACACTTATCGATCAACTTTGCTTGTAGAATAGGAGCCTAGCGAAAAAATTTAGTCGAAAAAAATAGAATTATATCCTTCATGAAAAAAAAGTTATGTTGTATACGATGAACATCACTCCTTAAAAATGGTGTTTACTGAAAAAAACTAGTTTTCAAAGGAGATGGAAAAAGAAGTGCAATCTGATTCCAAAAATTTTGAAAAAAATATATTTATAATCTACAGACAAAATGTCACAAATCACTAGTTTGCATCATCTTCAAATTCCTCACGATTTAGCCGCAGGTGCTCGAAAGTGAAGATTTAGTTATAAAAAATCAGTTCAGTGTCTAGTTTGGCCAAAATTGTAAACCAGTATTGTGGGATCACCCTTATGTGTCTCTTAAACTCTTGGAAGTTGTACTTGAATACCTAGGGTGTAATTTAAAAAATATTTTATAATTTAAATTCCCCTAAATTCTTGGCATACATTGTCATATGCATCGATGAAGGAGGTGGAGCACAATAATGGTGGTTACAATTAGTTCTAAGGTCATTTAAGGCACTTTCCCATTCTTAGGTGCTAGAAGAACTAGAGAATATTTTTGTGACAAATAGGACCCACATGAGTTAGAGGACTCCAAAATGGAGTATTAAACTTGAGGATGTGAACCATTAGGAATTTATTGGTCAAAGATGCCTTTGTAGTTATGTTTTATATTTGGGGACTCATTGATTGACCCCATGTGACACCTATGTGAAGTCATTTATTTGATTTACTACTCTTAGAAGATGATTTCTAATGTGAGCATGGGGTTATTCCATGATAGCACAGTTTTTCTATCCATTTTTTTGGTAAAACAATTCATGATTTTGGCTTCTCTCCTTGCCTTTTTATTGGAGGTATGAGATGGTGACATCTTTGTTGGTGTAAATTCACCTCCCAAGAGCACAATCTGCAATATAAACTTTCACAAATACAAGAGAAGCAAAGCTCTTTCACCAATGAGTGAATAATAATTGAGATGAAGAATAATGTACATTGGCCTTGCTCATAAAAGCAAGGGAAAATTCGGTAAAAATGTAACCGACAACAACTACCAATTAATTAAATGCACTAATAAACTATAATGCATTATTTATTTTCTTCTTTCATACTATTGAAATTTATAGTAAACAAAAAACATAACAATTTAATGCATCATACTTTAAATATCTTTATATACAAAAATGAAAAATAAACATAATGTATTCTCTATACACATGAATTATACTTTCTAAAATATAAACTTAAAATATTTTTCTATCCGCATGATTTTTGGACTATACAAATGCTAATAAATACGTGACTAGTAAACAAAACTACATACTCAAACCTAACTATACACAAAGTTACATCTTTTTATACTTACATAAATATTTTAATACATTACTTTAAACTTAATGAAACATGCATAGAAGATGTGTTTTTAAAAAATATCTACACCGACTAGATAAGCAAATATATCTTGTCGATTAGAGTCCTTGTCGAAATACAAGTCTTGATAAAGACAAAACATTCATCATAGTGTGGGGTTGGAATACACTTAGCAATTGTGGACAAATTTTACATTGACTACAATAATTATTATTCATTGAATATGAAGGAGCAAAAAGTTTGATAGGGAAATATGAAAAACTTTATTTATTGTCCACACCTTTGCCATCCATTTTGAATAAGATACAGACTCCTTCCTTCCCACTTTGAGGTGTTAAATGCTTGCCATGCCTTGTCCAACAAGTTCAACTACATCTTTCAATGCAAGGACAAGACATTGTGGTTATCAAATCTAGATGGTCTTCAAAGATTAAGATATTTTAATTGTGACTTGTCATACTTATAAAGTTTAGTGTAAAATATTTTAATCAATTTCATTGGAATAGTATGAAAATTAGTTTATATATTATATTATGAGTCAATTAAAATTCAATATTTGAAATGTATTTATTAATTTGAATATTGATAGTTGAAGTATGTAATAGTTTTAACATTTTATTTTAGATGTATGTTTGATGTAACAATATATAATACATAATATTGTTGATTCATTCGAATAATTAATTATTAGAATCAAAGAGTATTTTTTTAGAGAAGATCCAAATTTGAGATACAGACATGGAACAAAAATTAAGTAGATGTGATAGAATTGGTATGTTACTATTGATGGGGACATTATCATGTCTTGGAACCTGATTCTAGACTAGGCTACATCGTGTGATGTGGTTTGTGTGATGGGCTACATTGTGTGACGTGGTTTGTTATGTATACAACCTTCTATGATTTGTTATGTATACTTGTCATTATTTTTAAATATAAATTAGAAATCGTAGTTATTAGTACAATACTTAAGTATAAAATTTGACATGACTTTTATAATAAATTTAAAAAGAAATAAATAATAATAAATAACTTGACACTTTGTTGTGCCTTTGTAAATAAAAAAGGATTTGTTATTAATTATGGTCTACATTGGATATGGTGAAAAATGTAATTATTAAAATTTTATAATAGAGAAAATAAATTGAAATGAATGGTCTTTTTCAAAAATGAATTTATTGAATGGAAAATAGTTGCACAATAAGACATCACATAAATATTTGTTTTTCTATTTTAAATAATATAGATATTAGAAATTATTTTTGAAACTCTAGAAAAATAAAAAATAAATTAATGTGATTAATCTATTAAGTCTCATTCTTTGTTTATATTGATTATTATAGAATTTATGTCCATGTTACTCAAAAATCCAAATGAATAAAATATTATAAGGGTAAATTGTAATAGTGAAATTTGTATATCTAGATGCCAATTCCTATTTAGTTTTGGGCCTATTTGAGGAGAATAGATTAATGCAACTACATATGAACAAATGATTCAATATTGTGCAAAGCTCATCCCATTCCATAATCCTTCACATATCACTATCTCCTCTCATTACTATATATTTGATGCTATTTCATTCACTCCGTCACATATTCCCACAATATCATCTTATGTGCTTATGCTTCCCATGTGTACCCCCTTATGTTTCTTACATGTTATATTTTTATGACATTTATATGCAAGTTACATGTTATGATCCTTATCATGCTTATGTCTTACATCTTCCTTGATTTTAGATGATCATTATCTAGAATTTATGGCTCCCATATCTTGATATTTTCCTTTTGTGGGGGTAGCATTGGGGACACCTTGCTTTACCTTATTATATGATATTTCATGATTATGTCTTACCTATGATCTTGCATTATTATATCTTACCTATACTCTTACGTGTTTATTACATAATGGTATATTTTTCATTTTTTATCACGATCATATAGTGTTCTCCTTACCTTCAATTCATTAGATACTTTGTATGTAACCAATTGGAGAGGAACACATAATACTAATATTCCTTTTGTGAGATGATATTTATAATAGCATACTCATGATCATTCTTATGTTAATGGGAGATTTATCAACCTTTATGCATTTTCAAAACCTTATGCCTAGACAAACTCTTCTCATTTTTCAGCTTAGTCATAGTTTTACCACTTTCCACTTAAATGAAACCTCTTACCCTTCTTCATTTTGACTTTCATTATTTTTGAAGATAGTTTTCAAACAACTTGTAGTTAGTGCTTATTTTAAATCTGTAATAGATGTTCATTGTATGATTTTTTGTTTTGCAATTTTTTGATGGAATGCTCATTAAAAGGATAGTAACAAAATTATCATCCACATCTATATCCTTTATGAGTGTTTGAAATATTTACTTTCCATATTGATATCTTATTTTTCTTCGATATACATCTTCATAGGAGTTTGCATGCGCATCAAAGGTGGGGGGAATGTTACGTTGTATATCACATACTCATGCCCTTTTCCCTTATGTTTGGGCCCCACTTTGATTAGAATGTCCTTTATGCAATAATGCATCTATAATATATATATTCTTGCAAGAATTTTTGTCAAGGAATTATCCTATCATTTCCTCATCATCATCCACTCCTGAGAACCAATTTTGATCCCTAGATCCCCAATTTTTCACCTTGAATCATATATGTGGGTACAAAATTGACCAATCAATTTTGTAATCATGGATCTAAATATATAAATTTTAATTCTAAGAATTTAAATTAAACCTTGCTAATGTATTTTTAATAATTGTTGTGATTCGACCTAGCAAACACTATGTAGATTTGTGTGTTGTATTATTGTATTAAGGACATTCTTTATTTATTTTGAAATCATATCACATACCTTAGTCCTTTTGCACATCAACATAGCAACACCATTGAGAATTCTAATTGCATTTCCATTCTAAACATACTGCATGTTTGCTTGATGTCTTTGACTTTGGTTCATTGTTATTAAATCGACCCATTTATAGGATTGACCAATGAAAAATAAATTCTTATCTAGGAAGTTTCTAAATGGTGTCTCTTGACAACATGCCACTTTAGACACATGTACAAAGAGTCAAGATGCAATTATTGTAGTCAAAAATTCCTTGTCAGTTCACTTCTACATGCCCAAGTTTAATTATGTGTTCAAATTAGTTTTGCAAGCATGAAGACCAATTTGATAAGCACGATTTTAAACTAAAATAAATATTAGTCAATTTATAAATTATGAGGCATTCATCTAAACAAAACCCTATTTTTCACTACAATGACAAAATAAATTCCTAGCAAGATCCTCCTTAGTTTGCACAGAATTATAAAATATAGCAAGGAAATAGTGAAGAACATAGAGGTCACCAAATGTTCAAGTGTTCCAACAAGAGCTTAAAAGTTGTCATGCTAAGTGTGTCGGGGATGAACAATCGGAGGGCCTTGATACCAGCTCCAAGAAAAAAGGTAAGAATGTGGAGAGTGTGTCACCTACTCTTGAGGATAATATAAGAAAGAAGAACCTGAAGGCTTTGTTCTTTGAAGAAAAACTTCAATTTCTCACTAAGGAGTGGCAGGCCATTAAAGGTCTCCATCTTCTTGGGGAACAATAATTGGTCTTGTGTGTCTACTGGTCATGTTTCTTTATGTCCTTTCTATTGGTTTTTTTAGTTTTTAGTCTTTAGCTTTTTATGTTGTCTCAACGCTTGTGAGACCCCTCTCCTATGCCTTAATGATTGTTTTATACTTAAATTTAGACCCTTCCCGATATATCTTAATCAAAACAAATAAATTTCCAACATCTTCAATAATATATTCCTTCATCCAAATTCAAATCATCACATTTAATTTATTTAATTTTTCAAATTTTTAAGTTTAGATTTATAATTCTAATACAAACTCTAAATCATAAACTTTTTATTATTATTATTCATATACTCCAAACAAATTGAAATGAAAGCGCTCACTTTTTAAATGTCCATGATTCAAAGATAGACCTTAAAAAAGGCTATAATGTTACATAGAGTGGAAAAGTTTATTAAAATGATGAGCATTAAAGAAAAAGGGAAAGAAAGAAAGTAAGACATGTTTTGTTTTGTCTCCTCCCAACCTTATCACTAGAAGAATTATAATTGAACCCGCAAGAGATTTAATATTTAATAATTTTTAAAAAAGTTTATGGTGTTTATAATTTATATGGGATAATTATGTGATGTATTTTGTCATTTGATTTATGTGGAGTGTACTTTTGTAAGGTTTATGAAAATTTAGAATTTTTTCTTTTCAATGGCAATCATTGATGGATTCGACATAAAGCAAAAAAATAATTCATTTGTCCCCACAATGAGATAGTAAGTGTAAAAGGAATTTAAAATGGTTGGAGTTTTTATATTGATTTTTAATGGTTAGTGATAATAGTTTTGTTATATGTCATATGGGATATTAGAGTTACAATTTTGAAATTAGGGTTAAGATTAAAAATTGTGTTATTTTATATGATAGAATACAAAGTTCTAATTTTAAGGTTATAGAGTTTATTTCACAAAATAAATATTATGAGTTATTGATATTATTTCTAAGGATGTCTAATAGGTAAATCTTTGTGAGCTCTCAATTAAAAAAAGTGGGGGAAACAATGGAACTCTGTGTTTAATACCTTGTCTTTCTTGGAGTGTTGTGTTATGGAGACCAATTAGACTCGAAAACATATAATCTTCACCATTATTTTTAATTAAATAATTTGTTGCACTTTTGTTTTTAAAAAGAACAATTACAAATAGTAAATGTTGGAGGTGAACAATTACAAATATTTAAATTACAATTAAATGAACAGCTACAAATAGTTATTGTAATCGCTCAAAAAGAAAAGTGTTATTGGGTGCATGAGTAAAAACCAATGGCCACGCTTTGTTTCTAATTAATGAGACATGCGTGGGAGGGTATAGCAACACTCGGTTCTGAATTTTGAGGGTGGCTAGGCATAAAAACATGAGCAGAAGTTCACAGTTTTGTGTCTAGAAAAACACAAGAAATGTTGCAAGCATTCGCAACAAAGGTTGTGTAAAAACACCAGTGGCAAAATGTGGAGAAAATTTTTGTTGCAAGTTACAGATGTTGTTGCATGTCTTTGTAAAGGTTTTTTGTTGGAAGTTTAATATATATTGGACCCTTTGTTGGTGGATGTAGCCCGATTTTGGGTGAACCATGTTAAATCTTGGTGTTGTTCTTTTGTTGTCCATTATTTTTGTGTTTTCTATTTCTCTATTTTATTGTTCATATATGCATTTATATGATAGATATATGCCTCCAATGTCTAAAAATTAGTATTAGAGTGGGTTGTGTTCAATTATCCTCTATAGGAAGATCTCACGATTGAGTGGGAGTAATGGCAGACGAAGGTAAATTGAAGGTAGATAAATTTAATGGGTAGAACTATCAATTATGGAAGATGTGGATGAAGGACTATCTCTATGAAAAGGATTTATGGTAGTCGTTGGAAGGGAAATCCAAGAAACCATCAGCAATGTCTGATGAGGATTGGGATATTCTAGACAGAAAGGAACTTGGCAGTATTCATTTATGTCTGGCATAATCGGTGACATTTAATATTTCAACAGCAAAGACAATGACAAATTTAATGAGGCCTTCACAAAGTTATATGAAAAGCCTTCCACTTCAAATAAGGTATTTCTTATGAAATGTTTATTTAATATGAAAATGGTAGAAGGTGGGTCAGTTGTTGATCATTTAAATGAGTTTAATATGGTTACCAATCAATTAACTTTTTTAAATGTAAAATTTGATGAAGTTAGGGGTCTCTTAATTCTGTGTTGTTCGTCTGAAAGTTAGAACAACTTGGTAATGGAGGTTAGTAAAAAAAAATTTGTTCGAATACGCTAAAATTTGATGATGTTGTTGGTGTTATTTTGAGCGAGGAAATTTGTAGAAAAAGCTCAGGTGGTACATCCACATCGGGAAGTGTTTTGAATGCAGAAAGCAGGGGTAGAACAAAGGAGAGAGGAAAGAATTCTCGAGGTCATGGGAAGTCACGAGGAAAATCAAAGGACAAGAGGTCTCAATCCAGAGAGATGAAGGATTGTTGGTACTATGGTAAGTCAGGTTATTTAAAGAAAGATTGTTGGTCTTGAAAGAATAAAGGAAACAAAAATGAAGGAGAGATAAAGAGGCAAATGTGGTAAGTAATAAATCTAATGATGATGCTTTGGTTCTTTCCCTTGATAATGCTGATGATTCTTGGGTGTTAGATTTAGGGGCTTCATTTCATGCTACACCCCATAAAAGTTTTTTTTTTTATTATGTCTAAGGGGATTTTGGGCTAGATTATTTGGGAGATAATGAACCTTGTTAGATTGTTGGAAAGAGAAGAATCAAGTTTAAGTTGAAGAATGGGAATCATTGGCTACTACAAGAGGTAAGGAATGTTCTAAGGTTAAGCAAAAATTTAATTTCAGTATGGCAACTAGATGATGAAGGTCGTGTTGTTACATTTAGTGATAAAAATCAAAAGGTTACAAAAGGTGCCTTAGTGGTAAAAAAAGGTGTGAAAGTAGGCACCTTATATCTTTTTATAGGTTATACTATTCCTTCTATTTTAGTTGTTGTAGAGAAAATTCAATGTTCAAGAACAGTTGTTGTAGTTCAACATGCAAAAGCTCAAATAGTTGTTGTGGGTTCAGGAACAACATTATGGCATAATAGGCTTGGGCACATAAGTGAAAAAGGTATGAAAGTGCTTCATTCAAAGAAAATTTCACCTAGTCTAAAATGTGTTAATATGGATTTCTATAAAAGTTGTGTGTATGCAAAATAGAAGAGAGTTAGTTTTCTCAAGGATGAGAAGCAAAAGAAAGATGAGAAATTGGAGCTTGTGCATACAAATGTATGGGGACTAGCTAAGGTATCTTCTCTCAGTGGATCTCGATATTATGTTACTTTTATTGATGACGCAACTAGGAAGGTATGGATTATTTCCTTAGGAAGAAATATGATGTATTTGAAACTTTTAAAACTTGGAGAAGCTTGGTTGAGAATGAGATAGGTAAAAATTAAAATGTCTCAGATTTGATAATGGTGGTGAGTATTGTAGCAAAGACTTTAGAGATTATTGTTCCTCTAATGGAATTTGTAGGCAGAAAATGGTTCCAATGACTCCATGGGAAAATGGAGTGGTTAAGTGCATGAATAGGACAATAATAGAGTGTTCAAGGAGTATGAGATTGCATGTTGGGCTACCTTTAAACATGTGGGTAGAGGTTGTTAGTACCACTGTTTATTTAATTAATAGAGGTCCCTCTAATCCTTTGGGTTTTGGTATTCTAGAGGAAGCATGGACAAGTAACAAGGTGAGTTATTCTTTTCCCAAAACCTTTGGTTGTGAAGCATTTTCACATGTAGATTCTGAAAATAGGACCAAGATGGAAGTTAAGTCAAAGAAATGTATATTTGTTGGATATGGAATTAATGAATTTGGTTATAGGCTTTGGGATTTTGAAGATCAAAAAAATGTAAGAAGCAGGGATGTCATATTCAATGAGAAGGTGTTGTACAAAGATTAGTTGTAGCAGCATGAGAAGAAAGAAAAGGATTATGTAGTGTTGGATGATACTCCAAACAGTGATGTTTTAGTGGTTCCTCATGGTCTGTAACAATAGCAACAACAAATACCACAAACTCTAGTGAATGTTAGACAATCTTCAAGGATAAGTAGACCTCCAAAAAAAAATCTCCTTCTTTGTAATCTATTTTATTAACTGATGTTGGTGAGCTAGAATGCTATGATGAAGCTATGTAGGTGGATGCCAAGGTTCAATGGGAGCATGGAATGGAAGAAGAAATGGACTCCTTGCTAAAAAATTAGACTTGGGAATTATGCAAGTTATCTGCAGGTAAAAAGGCTTTACCAAAAAAATGTGTTTATAGGCTAAAAGATGAAGATGGAGGTAAGAAAATATTTAAAGCCAAGATAGTGGTAAATGGATTTGCATAGAAAAATCATTGATTTTGATGAAATATTTTCTTCGATTGTTAAAATGACTTCTATTCATACTGTTTTAAGTATTGTGGTTGTTGAAGATTTGCATTTAGAATATCTTGAATTAAAACCGCCTTTCTCCATGGTGATTTGGAAGAGGAAATAGATATGGAACAGCCACAAGGATTTGAGGTCAAAGGTAAGGAGAAACTAGTGTGCGGATTGAAGAAAAGTTTATATGGCTTGAAGCAAGCACCTCGGAAATGGTATATTAAATTTGATAGTTTTATGGCTAAGCATGGCTACAGTCGATGTAATTCAAACCATTGTGCTTATTTTAAGAGGTTAGATGATGATAACTACATTATTTCATGTTTATATGTTGATCATATGCTTGTAGTGGTGTCTAACATGGATCACATTAGTGAGTTAAAACAATAATTAGAAAATTCATTTTCTATGAAGGATTTGGGGGCAACAAAACAAATCCTTGGTATGAAAATTACTTGAGATAGGAAAAATAGAAAAAAAAATTATTTGAGGTTGATTATGTTGAAAAAGTGTTGCAGAGATTTCACATGGTGAATGCAAAAGTTGTCAGCACACCTTTGCCTAGTCATTTTAAATTGACTAAGGATATGTGTCCAAACAAACAAGAGGAGGAAGACAAAATGTCCAAGGTACCATATGTTTCAGCTGTAGGAAGTTTAATGTACGCCATGGTATGCACGAGACAAAATATTGCACATGTTGTAGGAGTTGTTAGTAGGTATATGAGTAATCCTAGAGTTGAGTATTGGAATACGATAAAATGGATTATCAAGTATTTGACAGGTACATCCAATAAATGTTTATGTTTTGGGGGCTATAATACTAATTTAAAAGGTTATGTTGACTTAGATTGGTAGGGGATATTGATACTAGGCCGAGTACCATAGGTTATGTATTTATAGTTGGTGGGATAGTAGTGAGTTCAATTTCTCAATTGAAAAAGGTGGTTGTTTTATCCACCACAAAGGCAGAGTATGTTATTGCAACAAAGGCAAGCACAAATATAATATGGCTACAACTTTTCATGGAATAGTTGGGAAAACAGCAGGCTAAAAGTTACTTGTTTATGGATAGCCATAGTGCTATACATCTTGCAAAGAATTTTTCCTTACACTCAAAAACCAAACACATACAGCTGAGATATCATTTTATTAAGTTGGTGTTGGAGGATGGAGAGGTAAGGTTGGATAAGATTCATACAGAAGAAAATCCAACGAATATGTTTATGAAGGCGGTGACAAGGGGGGAGTTGAGCTCCTCTTCAACTTCGATTGGCCTTCAAGGTTAAATTTAAATAAAACAGAATAGTAGGGTCCAAGGTGCTTATTTCTAGTGGGAGTTGTAGGGGCAATGGTGTTATCATCAGTCTCCAAGTGGGAGATGGTATGGTGTGGAGTTTGATTAGTCTCCAAGTGGGAGATTGTTGTGTAATGGAGACCAATCAGACTCGGATACATAAAATCTTTATCATTATTTTTAATTAAATAATTTGTTGCATTTTTGTATTTGAAATAAAGAAAATGGTCTACTCTATGTTTTGGGAGATACAACGAAAGGGGGATTAGGGTTCCTCCACCAATTTCCTTCAAGTTTCATTCAAGGAAACCTTAGAGTTCTCAATCTAAGGATGGAAATGAGGGAAAGAGATCTGCAATAAGGTGTCCTAGGGGTGTGATTAAAGATAAAAAGGGGTTCACCACCAATCAAGGGCTTGGAAAGAAAGAAATGCAATGATATGTAAAACCTAACTATATGACCTAGATTATGAAACTAAAAATCAAAATAATAGATTGAGAAAGGACAGGGGTGCACCTAGAAACTGAAGAAGCTTGAATCAAGGTTTGAAATCCTAAAAATGTTGACTTTTAATGCACATTGGGACTCATATGCCAAGTTGGGTGAATCAATCCTAGTTAAGGGTTTCCGGCTGGAACCAAAATTTGGAACTGTTAAACTAGGATCAATAGAAAATACTTGAAATCTAGTATACTAGGACTCATACGCCACAAGTGGAAAATTAGTCCCAGTATCAAGATTGATCTAAAACTTTGATATCTTGCTTTGTAATTGACCTTTTGTGATCTTGCAAGAAAGGTGACAACTTTGACAACTTGACAACTTTTCTCCAATCTTGCTCTTCAATGGATCTTCAACCTAAATCTACAAATCACACATCAAAGAGAGAGAAAAATGTTTTGTTAGTGGATAGGGGTTTTCCTTGGTCAAACCCCATTTTGGTAATCAAACCTTGAAATGAAATCAAATAGAATGAAGGAAGGATGAATGAACAAATAAGCTATGTTGCAACTCACCAAACCCTTGGAATAAAGGTTGTAATCTTTTATGTAATGGCTAGCATGAATGTAGATCTTGACTCTTGCTTGGATGTTG
Organism: Sequoia sempervirens; assembly: GCA_007258455.2. Lineage (NCBI taxonomy): Eukaryota > Viridiplantae > Streptophyta > Pinopsida > Cupressales > Cupressaceae > Sequoia > Sequoia sempervirens. The sequence goes on from VDFB02337302.1 coordinate 275,698, forward strand.
TAGATCTTGACATGAATGCTTGCTTGAATCATAAAACTCTACATCACAAATGTTAGCTCAAAAACAAACATGATGCATGATGACTTTGACATGATGCTTGGATCTTAAATAATGCTCCAAAATGCTTGATAATCATCTCTTGAAGGCTCTTGAATGCTCTTGTAAAATCTCTTCATCATAAATTTTCTATAATGCATGAATACTTGAATTTTTAGGAGAACAATGAGTGAAATAACCTTGCATTTATACTTGTTTATGCCAAATTTCCCAAAATCACAACACTACAAGCTGACATCAAATCTAGGAGAATAAATTCCCACCAAGAATTTGAATTTAAAATCACAACACTACAAGCTAACATCATATCATATGCCAGTTGAGGTGCATGAGTCCCATTAGGTTAAGCTCGGGACATAAATTTCAATAAACGTTATGTTTTATGCCAAATTCAGGTTTAGGACCCGAAACTTAGGTGGGACCCATATGCCCAAGGTGGCATATGAGTCCTAGATCAATAAATCTGGGCCATACAAACCAAAATCATTAATTTATGATTGGTCATTAGATATATGTCATGATTATCCTCAAAAAGATGGATTAATTAAGGCTTGTGGATGCAAAATAAGGCCAATTAAAGCATAAAGAAGCCCAATTTTAGCAGGGGCCCAAACAAGTGTGAAAATGTAAAGGGCTATATTTTTCTACACTACAATACTTAAAAAGAATAGTTACAAATAGTAAATGTTGGAGGTGAATAGTTTCAAATATTTAAATTATAATTAAATGAACAACCGCAAATAGTTATTGTAACCGCCCAAAAAGAAAAGTGTTATTGGGTGCATGAGTAAAAACCAATGGCCATGCTTTGTTTCTAATTAATGGGACATACGTGGGAGGGTATACCAACACCCAGTTCGAAGTTTTGAGGGTGGCTAAGCATGAAAAATATGAGCATAAGTTCATAGTTTTGTGGCTAGAAAAATGTAGGAAGTGTTGCAGGTACCGCAGCAAAGGCTATGTAAAAATAGTAGTGGTAAAACATGGAGAAAAAAGTGGTTACAATTTGTAGATGTTGTTGGATGTCTTTGTTAAGGTTTTTTGTTGGAAGTTTAATATATATTGGACCCTCTATTGGTGGATGTAGCCTAGTTTTGGGTGAACCATGTTAAATCTTGGTGTTGTTCTTTTGTTGTCCATTATTTTTATGTTTTTTATTTCTCTATTTTATTGTTTATATATGCATTTAATTGATAGATATCTTCCTCCAATCTCTAACATGGAGTTGGTTGTAAAGAAGATGCACTTTTTCCTATTGTAATTCTATTGGATATGATGTTGTTATGGCAGGTACATCTGTCAAGGGTTTCTAAGGTCTCCATTGCTATTGTTCTAGCTTATTGTTGCTCTTGTAGTCTTGTTGAATTGTATATTGATGTCCCTTATTGTTGTATTGTTGTTGTTCTTATCTTGTTGAATTGTATTATGATGTTCCAACTTGCTATATTGATGTATAGTTGTAATCAGCTCTATGTTGTGTTGCTATGTACTTATTAATCTTACAATTTTTAACTACTTTTTCATCCTTGTAATCTGCATTTTTCTCAATATAAAAACAAAAAGAAAAAGGAGGAAGGGGGAGGGGGTCTAATGGTCTTTTAGATCAAAATTTATGGCCTCTAGAAGTTGGACCTTTTGTATTAGAAATATAAAAAATATTTAGGACACATAAAAGAGTTGTAAGAGGAAGTTACTATCTTTTTTTTCTATTGAAAAAATGCAAGGTACATAGAATAAAACAAACTAGAACATAGAATAGTACAAAGAGGAAGTTACTCTTGTTGACCAACTTATGATACATGTTATGAAGCAATATGAGGAATCTTTGAATAGGGATAATAAAGATAAAATGGAATTCCCAACATGGTGAGTGGATTATGGCTAGCTTATGGCAGGTGGAAGCAATATGTTATTTTTAGCTTATGTATTCATCTTGGGATTTAGGTGTTGGATTTCGATCTAAAGATTTGGGACCACATTGTTGGTGGTTTTAGCTAAAGATTTTGTAATTATTATTTGATAGTTTTTTGTATTGTTTCTCCTATCTATTATATGTTTGAGATGGAGGTATTAATAATGAGTTTTATAGGTATTTCTATGTTACCAAAATTACTCTAGATATCTAGTTGGTGATACTCCTATAAAGGCTTAGACTCTACAAGTGTATTGTAACACTTGATTATGGAATAACACATTGGGTTTACTTTTGAGTGTGGGTTTTTTCTCTCAAAAGAGTTTTCCCCACATAAATCAATGTGTTATGGTATATTATTTTTATATTTAATTCCTTATAATTATGTAGTTAGTTTAATTTAAATACATGTATCCCATCTCATAGATTAGTTTTAGGAAGAGTATTCTACACCTCTATTTTTTTAACTTTCTGGAAGAGCATGGTCATCTTGAACTATAGGTGTTAGGGATAAGTATTTTGTGTTCTACTTTTGGATCGAATGAGATCATATGCAAAAAATATCTTGCTACAGGAAAATAGCAAACATGTGAAGGAAAAATTCAAAGGTTCTCAAGAATAAATTTTGTGGTTTGGAATCTCAAGATGGAAGATATACTCATGGATAGAGATCTATGGGATTTAGTATACATATCCAAACCAACTACTATGTCAAAAGGAGACTTGGAAAAAATGGATAGAAAACATAAGTGTCTCATTAAAATTTATATGAGCAATTCAATATTGTTGAACGTGCATAAAGAGATTACCACATCAACTATTTAGATGTATGAATATGGATGAGATTTTTCAATCTAGACCCTTGGTAAATGATTCTTTCCTAATAAAGTTGTATAACTGAAGGATGTAGGATGGCGATTCTATAGTTGAACATTTATACGATTTTAACATGATCATGACCCAATTGCACTCCATTGGATTAAATATGGGGGAGGAGGTTTAGTGTATGACTTTACTATGTTCTTTGTCATATTTATGGGACCATATTGTTATGAATATTAAGAGCACTATCACCAAGTTGAAATGGATGAGGTTGTAGCATCATTAATTTTAAAATAGATGTCAATAAAGACGTCTTATTTTGCTAAGAAGAACCTATATGTTCATGGAAGAAAAAAATATAAAGGAAAGAAAAATGATATGAAGTGAGATAATTATAGATCCAAATATCTTGGTAAGACCAAGGAAAAATATTGGAACTACAACAAGCCTAGCCATTTCAAAAGAGACTACAAGGAGGAGAAAAAGAAGAGTGACTTTTATTGTAAGTATGAAATTTCCCCCAAGATGATGGTGATGCCTTTGTTGTGACCTTAGATATATATGCATCAAATGGTGCATAGTTGATAGACTCTAGTGCCTCTTTTCATATGACCTTAAATCATGGTTGATTCTCAAAATGTGAAGAATATAAATCAGATGTAAAGGTGTACCTTAGAGATGATTCTCATTTGAAGATTTTTGGTCATGGAAGAGTCTTCATTCAATTCCCTAATGGACAAATGAAGGGGATCAATGGTGTATTGCATATCCATGGTTTGGAAAATAACCTAATTGTTAATAAATATACTTAATGATTCAAGTTTATAGGTTAGTTTCTCAAGTAGAAGGTGCAAGATGGTGACGGGGGCTATAGATCCTACTAAGGTGCCTAATTATGCACTATATGTAAGTTGGATACATGCATGATTCAATATAATATCTCTTCTACTCATATAGTTGAGAGATTTATAAATTCTACATCTTCACCATTCAAATCAGTAAGAAAGAGAAGTTTTGCATCCACTTCCTATGCTCATGCTTTCTAGGTTCCTAAAGGTGCTAATTCTCTAGAGATTGAACCATGAGCTGAGAAGATAATGTTATGGAACCAAAGGATGGACCACATAGGTGATAAGGGTCTAAGGACTCAAGCTAAAAACTTTTTTGAGGGCTTAAATAAATATAATCTTGAATTTTATGTCTATGAAAATTTTGTATATGGAAAATAGATTTGTACTCAATTTTACACTAGTTCTCATAAATCTTTTAAGGCGTTGAATTTAATTCATTTTGATGCATTTGATCCTATCAATATTCTTTCAATTTTTAAATATTGTAGTGTCAAAAATTGTCACCCTTAATAATTTCACACTATGTTTTGGCCCCCCTAAATTATTGAGCCTAATTAACCCCATATTATCCTAAAATTATGTATTTTGAAGCCCATTTGTACCATTTTTCAATTAACAAAAAGCATTGAATAAATGCATCCAATTGACATGTTGCCCCAAACAATGAGTGTCCTAGAAATTTGGGCCAAGACCCATTTGCCCATGGGAAAATGGGTCCCCCTTCTTAGCTAGGACCCATTTTTGGACATGTTATTGGCAACATTTTAACATTCATAATTCAAATTGCAAGTTTCAGCTTTTGGAATCAAATTTTCAAAAAATTAAATAAATGTTTATAAATACCTAGTCTTTTCATCATTTGAAACTAGAAGTGAAATTAAGGAGCAAATATTATTGTCAACAGCAAGTCAAGAGTAGCATTTCAAATATTTATTGTAGAAATTCAAGATCCAAGCATCATGTCAAAGTGTTAATGAGTTTATGTTATCATATTATCATGGTTTTGTGAAGGTTAACCCTTGTTGTAGGTCTCCAAATCATTCAATCATTTAAGAAAAACAAGATCCAAATCCTTGAAGTGATGTGCATGACTTCGGTCCTTCAAGGAAACCATTGAAGGTTGGTGATTTACAACACATTATGATTTCATCATTCCTTCCTTTCCATTATCATATATCATTGATTGTGCGAACCCTTTTCCTAGTACCTGCAAAACAACATGAATAAACGAGTTAGACAAGGAATTACAAGATAAAATAAGGATTCCCCGTGAAATCCATTTACAAATCAAACTAGGAATGAAAATAAGCAAGAACACAAAGAAAATGATAGAAACTAGATTCAATCCTAATTCAAATAGCAAACTCTTGATCCCATGGGGGAATTGGTGCCAATTTGATGTGAAAATTGGCCCTTTCCCAATTCCTATGATGCAAGATTTGAATGTTGAAGAGATTGTTGATCCACTTTTGATGAAAAGATGAGAACTCCAAGCCAAATCTGCAAAAAGCCTAGCTAAGAATTCAAATGATGGATGAGAATGAGTAAGTATTTTAGCATGGTAACTTTGCTTGGATTGTGGATGATCAAAAGAGGAGAGGAGCTCTTCATTTATAGGATTTCAAGATGGATGAATGCCCAAATTTGAGCAATGTGGGACTAACATTCATCCAATGATATGGTGCCACTTGTCAAGCTATGAATGGATGATGGTTGTGAAAGATTTGGGGTTTGTGACAATAAATGCCAATATTTGAAATTCAAATTTGTTGAAATGACATGTAAGAGGGAAGGGAAAATGCAATAAATGCCACTTGGCTCAAGGCAAAGAACATGTAAGAGGTTTTAAATGCCTTGTTGGATGTACATGTTGACTTGGAATTTTTGAATTCAAATTGAGAGAATATTCCAAAAAGATGCCATGTGAGGAAAATAGAGATTTAATAAATGAATTAAATCTATTTTCATGTGCAACTTGCATTATCTAGAGGATGTGACATGAGATGAGGTTAAATTAATCAAGGGTTTAATTAATTTAACAGGAGATTAGATGATGTGACTTATTTGACTCAAATTTATGGATTTATTTAAATCAGATAAGAGACGAATATGATAAGAGGCTAATTAAACAAAGATTTTGATTTATTTAATTAAGAGGGATAGTGTTAGATTAAATCAAATAAGGTTTTAATTTATTTAATTTAATGGATAAACTTTAGAGATTTAATCAAATAAATTGATTATTTAATTAAATAGGGATAATTAGATCAGATGGGTTGATTTAATTAACAAGAGAAAGTGACTTAATTAAACAAAATGATTTATTTAATTAAGAGATGAATATTGATGAATTTAATCATATAGGAGGATTTTATTAAACGGTTAGACCAAGGGATGATTTAGGAAGAAGCAATGTTAGTAAGTCAGGATTAGATGCACGATGTCAATCAGTATATTTTCGATGTCTACATTTTTCCATTATGGAAGTGGAAACACTTACCCGAGGTTGGACTAAGACAAGCCCCTAAATGTCCCAAAAATCTCTTCTCTTTTTGAATGTGTAGGTTATAGGTTTGATGAGGATCAAGGAAATTTTGAAGGAAATTCATTCATTGTTGTATTTGTTATCATCAAAGTTGTCAAGATACAGAAACTCACCTATAAAATTTACTAACGACATTCTGACAAATCTGCAAAAGGAAATAGGGATCTCAAATTTTTCATTAGAGGACCCCAATAGTTGAGCAAGACACCCTATCAAAGACTCATTTTCTATTGAGTGAATAAGTCCTTGTAGACATAGCTAGACCAATTTTTTTGGCTAGGTATATAGTCATTTGTACCTTCCAGATCTATTGTAACTTGATTGTTTCAATTTGTCAGTTATCAAGATCTTCTAACTTACATATTAGGGAACATTTTCTAATTAGGTTAATCATTCTAAATCAATTCCAATCCATTCACATCTTCAATTATATGTATATTTAGGTGCTCACCTTCATGGTTGTAAGTCAATCTAGTTACCTTGTTGATCTACATCTTAATGTAACTTTGAAAAAGGGCCCTTGCATCCTAGGTTCTTTGCATGTTAAAACCTAAGATCCCTTTTTCTATATTACATTTTGGTGAACCTAACATCTCAACACTATAAACTTTCTAAAATTGGAAATCTTTCAAACCCTAGGTCTAGATTTGTATTGCATTATGTTGCATTGTGCATTTAGGGTTCCATTTTTGCATCATAAAAGCATAAAAAGACAAAAAAAAATGCATCACATATTGCATCATAGGTTGTATAAAGGTTTGTTTTAGTCATTTAGATCATATCCACATTCAAATTTCATTCATTAAGTGGTTAAATTTTTTGTTGCATTTAAATTACATCTTTCATTTAAGCTTAAAAAATGAAAATTGCATTGTTTTGTTTTAAGTTTGCATCAAATCATCATTTTCTAAATTTTGCATCTTAGACAATAAATTGTTGCATGATTAAGATTTGGAAATTGCATTCAAAATTTTCCTTTATTGTTGCATATTTTCATTTGAATTAAATTATCTTAAATTGAAGAAATTATAAAAAAATAGTCACTATTAAGCCTATCTACAAATAGAAACAACATTAAACAACAACATAAAAAATCAATTTTTTTAGTTTTTTGAACCCCTATTAGGGACTCAAACACCCTTGGGAATCCCTATCCTACTGCAAGTGTCTCAGAAAAACTCTACACATATTTATATCTCTATACTTTCATTCTATTTATGTTTGTAGATGTTTGATTTGAAATTATGAAATAGTGTTTTTGCATGTGCAAGAAAGGTGTCATCTTGTTTCATTTGTTGCAAAATTGGGAAAAATTATTGCATTTTAGATCTATAGGCCAATTTTTTACATCATTTCTCATTGCAAAAATCTTTTGTTATCATAGTTCATATTCTATTGTCAAATCTTGTTGAAAATTTTAAGGAACTTTGTTACAAGCATATGAAAATGAGTTGATTGCCCTTCTTTTGTTATTTTTCATTGATCCCTCTCCCACTATACCTCCTATGTGTGGGATGAAAGAGAATACAATCATTGATAATCATGGAAATCATGTTTTTCTTCTCTTGATATCTCTCCTACTTGTGATGAAGGTACTTTGGTGTTAGAAGATCCAATCATTGAGCATCATGAGAATCTTGTTTGTTTCTCTCCCCCTACCCCTCCTACTTTGGAAGATATTGTTGGGAAAGAGGATGAAATCAAAAATACATGTCCTTCAAAAGATAGTAAGATGAAATTCTATGTTAAGATGATAAGGTGATGTTAGATCCCCCCCTTGATAGAAGCTCATCAACAAGAAGTTAAATTTGTTGAGGTTATACACACACAATTTTCCATTAGGTCTCCTTTGATCATTGGACCTCATAAAACTCATTTGAAACTCATAAGATTCCTCTAATTATTTGACCTCCTAAAATTCCTCACATTATTGGACCTACTAAGTCACCTATCATTATAGGACCTCCTAAACCTCTAGGTGTTATCCTAAACTTTACAATACAACTCACTAGTAATCATGTCTCGCTACAACCAAGTTGCCACATAGTTGCTCACACCTATAATACAAGGAACAATAAGAAATAAAAATAAAATCCATTATCTATCCCATTGCCTCAACCATATCTCCCGCCCATACCTAACATCCTACAATGTAGTGGTAAAGAATTTGATCTCATTGAGAAACTTTGTAACACTCTTCTTATGATATCCTTGTGGGGTTTGATTCAAACATCACCTACTTACCATGGAATGCTTCAAAAGACTTTGAAAAATGTTGTTATCCCCCTAGTGCACAACCAAATGATGTGATAGCTTTGATTGAGAATATGAATCAACCTAATTTGGATATTGTCTTTCATCAAAGTGAATTACCTTCTTTAGAAACACAAATAAAATGATGTTTTGATGATATTGGTTGTTATTAACAAGGATGGGATTAGGTGTACCCTTGTTTAAAATGGTTCAAGGCTTAATTTTTGTAGTATAAACCTTTTGGATAAAATTGGAGTGGACAAGACTAAAATTCAACCAGATTCTTTATCCATCTGTTGTTTCGAGAATGTGGGGAAGTAGCTACTTGGTGTGATAACATTACTTATCAAAGTTGAATATGTTACTTTAAAAACTCCTATCCATGTCATTCCCAAAAATCTTTCATATAATCTTCTCTTGGGTAGACCATGGATTCATGAAATGATTGTAGTGCCTTCAACGCTTCATCATTCACTCAAGTACGTATACAATAATAAGGTTTACATGATAAAATTTGACCCTAAATTTGAATAGTTTTCACAAAATAAAATGGGAACAAAGGATTTTCTTAGAACATTGGCACCAACTAAAAAAAAAGAACATTCACAAGTTGAGGATAAAGATGAGAGCCTTCCATTTGATACAAGTTTGTTGGATGATAATTGGGGATCATTAGATTTCACACCTACTTTCATGGGGGGATACAAGATTACAAAAAAAGATAAGGAAAAAGAGAACGAAGTTGTGGTAATATCAACATGATCTAACATTGAAACATCCAAGACACACGATTTCATAACTTCTACCAAGGAAGAAAATGCAAATTGCACATCTGCATATGATGAAAGTGACTACGAAAAACCACCTTCCTCAAAAGAAATGGAAAAAAAAATTGTCGAAGGGGGTACCAACTCTTGAAAGAATGTGGTTGCAATGGAAAAGGATGTGGAGAAAAATAACAAGGTATTTTTTTCCCTATTGAGCGTAACAAGCAGGAAAAAACAAGATTTCTTGGCTATTTTCCTTCAAAAACATCAAAAATTCTTTCACTTAATCAATAGAATTAGTTGTTGCTCCTTCTCATGTGGCAGTTGTAGTATCACACAATATTCACTACCATGCATGGGGGTATAAACTTTGCTTTATGCAATCATATGTCATTTCATAAGGAGTAGCATATCATCATCCATATAGGCTCATCTTTGACTCTACACTTTGGGGGAAATGGGTTAGGTAGCCTTGTCCTAGGTGCATTCCTTCTATCAAGGGATCCTTCTTTATCTCCTTAAAATGTTAGTGTAGCAAGTACACTACCATTTTATGGGGGAATATAGTCCCTCACTCATTGTTTGCATAAGAAATGGTCCCTTCTTAGTGATGATAGCATACATCTCCTAGGGAGTGTGACCTTTTCAACCAAAGTGTGGCCTTCTTAATCCATGTGGTGTGTCTCATTTGTGGTGATATTAGGTTTGATTTCCCATAAGAGTGTGACCTTTCTTGGAATTTTACATTCTCCTTGGTGATAATGCTATGACTAGTGTTCCTTCTGGTGTGATTTTCTATCCCTTGACTAGTCCTCTCTTGGCAGTCATGTCATGTGTGATGTTCCCTAAGGTGTGACCATGTATTAAGCAAAGCCCCTTTGGTTGTTACCTTTTGTGGTGATGTTATTACAACATCCCTTGAGGCTTTAAAACCTAATCATATTTGTCCCCTGTGACGTTAAAACCTGGCATATTAATCCCCCGTGATGTTAAACCTTGGCATATTCATCCCCCTATGGCATTAAACCTTGTCATATTTGTCCCACATGATGTTAAACCTTGGAATTTTTGCTCCACTTTTTTCTTGGGAGTTGATGATGCAAAGTAGGGTGGAGGTATCAAGACAATCACAATTCAACAAAATTTTCAATCCAAAAACCCTAACTTGGTCCTTTTCTCCCAAAACCTTCAATTTTCCTTTTAGTACTTGGAACAAGGTTTTCCCATCATAAATTTTTGAAAATTATTCAAACCAAAAATTGGTTCACCATTCAGAATACCCTTTATGCCACTTTGAAACATATCTAATTTGTAGATATGGTTGCTTTGTAACAACACCCTCCAAATTTGACTGCTACACTAGGAATATACGTAATTAGGCTTGTTTTCCAAAGCAACTATAGGATATACTCTCTCCCAATCACAAATCTTCATTCCAAGGCTTCCCTCTAGTCACATGGGGTCTAAATATACAACTTTTATCAACTAGAATCATCTCCCAATCTTCTATCTACAGTATCCTATATCTACCTATCCTCCTAAGCCTAATACATAGAGATATTTGGCTAGGGCTTGATCAAACTTGGCCCTAACTCCATCCCCTGCATCTTAAAAACTTTCCAACATTAAAATCACCCTAACTACTCCCATTCCACCAATTTTCATCATTTTCCACTAGTGGAATGGCCTCCTACTTCATGTTTCTTCTCTCAAACCCTCAAAACTAGGGTTTTCTAACTGGTTTCAGTAATTTGGCTCTAAATAGCTTCAAACTTTATGAAAAAAATGAAATCACTTGCAAAAGGAATTTAACTTAGTCAACCATGAATTCCAATACAATTAGCACATGTTTAGGCCATATTGAATTGTACAAACCCCTGTAGCAACAAGAATTCAATGTAAAACACACATAAAATAGAGTTATTCTTATTGTTTGATCTCCAAAATGTCTCAAAAAGACTTCCTCGAACATACCAAGACATATTTAAACATGTTTCAACCAAAACCAATCATTGGCTAACTTTTTTTTGAATTCCAACGCTTCAACTTCCTACACAAGCCAAAAATGCAAATGTTGCTTGAGCAACTTTTTACAAAATTGTCATCTTCTTACCAAATTGACCCTACATGACCAAAAACATGACACATGGTCTAAATAGACCTTATTACAACAAAAATTGACTCAAAACACCAAAAACCTAACATTTAACACCCTATTACATCATGAAGGTGAGGTTCCCCTGCACAATACTCCCGAGGAGAACAAAATCTCAATTTCCACTTGAGATCAAATATTGAACTATTGTACCATGTTTCTTGATGTCTTCCTCTACCATCCAGGTGGAATCCTCCATTGGAAGGCCTTGCCACTTCACTAGGTATTCATAATACACCTTATTCCTTGTTCTTTTGGCTTCCTTTGTGTCCAAGATGCACTCAAGCTTCAATGGTTGACTTGGTGGAAAATACTTCACCCAATCTTCATATGGATCCTCTGATGTACCTACACCTGTACCTACAATCACAAATCCTTTAAAAGGATGTAGGTCAGAAACATTAAAAATTGGAGAGGTAGCCACTCCAGGAGTGAGTTCTATCTCATAGGAATTTGCTCCAAACTTCTGGACCACCCTACATGGCCCAATCTTCTTCATCTACAACTTTGAATACTTTCCTTTAGGTATCCTTTCTTTCCTCAAATGAGCTAAGACCAAGTCCCCTAATTTGCAATGAACCTCTCTCCTTTTAAAATCTGCATGTTGCTTGTATTTATCCACACTCTTTTGAAGGTTCTCCCTAACTTGTTGATGTATATCTTTCATTTCCACTACAAACTCTTCCCCTTCAACACTCCTCTCCATACCACTCAAATCTTTGAGTTCAAACACTCCCCTAGGCTTCAATCCATACACAATATCAAATGGGATTTTTCCAACACTTTTGTTCACAGAGTCATTATATGCAAACTCATCTTGGGGTAGGATCATATCCCATTGTGTTGAGTGTTCCTCTGTCAAGAATCTCTAGAGATTTCCAAGACTACTATTGAACTTCAATCTACCCATCTGTTTAGGGATGATAGGCAGAGCTAAAGGTCAAGTTTGTCCCAACTTCTTCCAAAGGGTTCTCCAAAAGTGACCCACAAACTTACTGTCTCTGTCAGAAACAATTGTCAATGGTAATCCATGAATCTTGACCACCTCCTTGAAAAACAACCCTGCAATGTATGAGGCATCATTTGTGCTCTTACATGGTATAAAATGTCTCATTTTGCTAAACCGGTCTACAACAAAAAACACACTATCAAATCCTCTTTGATTTTTGGGAAACCCCAACACAAAATCCATGTTGATGGATTCCCATGGCCTATCTGGGATTGAAAATTGTTGATAAAAACCTATATTTGTACTACAACCCTTGGACTTTTGACAAACAACACACTTTTCAACAAATTTTCAGATATCACTTTGCATATTTGGCCAATAATAGTACCTTCTTACCTATTCCAAAGTCTTGTCCACACCAAAATGACCTCCTAAGCTGCCACAATGCTTCTCTTTAATTAGATTAGTCCTCATAGAGCATTTGGTAATACATAACTGAGCACCCTTAAACAATAACCCATCTTGAATCAAGAAATTGGAATTGTCTTCATGAAAAATACCATTAAAATGATTGCAAGAAGCATAAATATCTTTGAAATCATCATCTCCTTCATACATACCTTTCAAAGCATCAATACCTACACTTTGGAGTTGAATTTCTTGAACCAACAATTCCCTTCTGCTCAAAGCATCTGCCACCTTGTTGGACTACCCCTTTTTGTGTTTGATGTTGAAGGTGAAGCTTTGGAGGTACTCCACCCACTTCACATGTCTATGGTTGAGTTTTTCTTGGTTTTTTAAGAACTGCAAAGCATTATTTTCAGTAAAATAATGAATTCCTTAGGAAGGAGATAGTGTCTCCACTTCTTCAATGATTGCACCATGGAATACAACTCCAAGTCATAAGAGGAATACTTCTTCTTTTCCTCATTTAGCTTCTTACTAAAAAATGCAATAGGATTAACCTCTTGGCTCAAGACTGCCCTAATTGCATACCCACTTGTATCACATTCAATTGTGAAAACTTTGTTAAAGTTTGGTGATGCTAAGATAGGTTGTTGTGCTACCCTTTGTTTGAGATATTGAAAGCTTTTTTCTACCTCATCAGACCAAACAAACTTTCTCCTTTTATCCCCTTTGATTCTATCAATGATTGGAGAGTAGATATGACTTAAATTCTTCACAAATTTTCTATAAAAACTAGCTATCTTACCTCATTGACTAATGTAGGAGTAGGCCAATTGAGAATTGCTTCCACCTTGTTTGGGTCCATCTTCAAAGTACCTTTTGAGATCACAAAGACAAGATAAACCAACTCCTCCTTCATGAATTCACACTTTTTCAAATTGATCATCAACTTTTCTTCATTCAACCTCTTCAAAACCATGTCTAAATGTTGCAAGTGTTCCTCTTTAGACTTACTAAACACGAGAATGTCATCCAAGTAGACAACCACAAACTTACCTATGAAGGGTTTCAGAACTTCATTCATTAATCTCACAAAAGTGCTTGGTTCATTTGAAAGGCCAAATGGCATAATAATCCATTCATACAACCCCTCATATGTTTTGAAGACATTTTTCCACTCATCCCCCTCTCTAATCCTGATTTGGTGGTAGCCACTTTTGAGTTCAATCTTTGAAAAATAACAAGCCCCTCCTAAAAAATCCATCAAATCTTCCATTCTTGGTATGGGGAACCTATACCTTATGGTTATCTTTTTAATTTCCCTTGAGTCGATGCACATTCTCCAATCTCCCCCTTTCTTTGGTGCCAAAATGGTGGGAACAACACATGGGCTAAGACTCTCCCTTATTAGGCCTTTCTCAAGTAGCTCTTGAATTTGTTTCCTAATCTCTTCATTATGTTGAGGATTCATTTTATATGCAACTTTATTGGGTAGGTTTTCTCTATATGGTGGCTTATATCTCTTATTGGTGGCAAAGAACTAGGGAGCTCATCTACAACAATATTTTTGTACTTTTTCAACAAGGCTTAGACCTCTTTAAGCACATCTTCAACCTTTGTTGTTGTCATGACGGATTTTGGTCTAATTACAATGGCATAACCTTGTCCACCTTCTTCTTTCATGGTTTTCAAGAACTCTTTTTCCCCAACCAGCATTACACTAGACCCTACTTGTGTATCTAAACTTTCCTCTTGCAAATGGGTAAGGGTGAATGAGATCCCATCTTTCTCTATCACATAGGTATTTTTCTGCCCATCATGTTTAACCTTTCTATCATATTTCCAGGGTCTCCCTAAAAGTAGATGACAAACATCCATTGGGATGATGCCACACAATATCTTGTCTTTATACCCTCCACTATTGAATTCAACCCATGTTTGTTCATTAACTAGGACCTGTTGACCCTTGTTCAACCAAGAGACCTTGTAGGGAGTGGGGTGTGGGATTCTTTTCATCTTCAATTTTTCTACCATCTCTAAGGAAACTAGATTATCTATAGAATTGGAATCAACAACAACTTTACACACCTTACCTTCAGATTTGCAGGTGGTTCTAAAGAGGGATTTTATTTGTGGAGGCTCCTTCACCACAAGAACTTTGAGTAGTGTTCTCATCATCAGAGATTCTCCAATTTCTAGAGTAGCATGCTAAGATGAAGAGTTGACACTCTCACAATCTTCTTCTTGCACCAATTGAGTTCTCCTTTCACCACCATGTGAAGTAGAAGGTGAAGTAGAAGGTTGCTTATCCGAGCACTTCCATGCTTGATGGCCAAACCGATTGCATTGATAGCATCTTCTTGAGAATTTATTTGATCCCCTACCTTGTCCTCCAAATCTTCCTCTACTATTCGATCTCCTACCTTTGAAACCACCTCTTGATTTTGAGCCTTGATCTGGATTACCACTTGTCTCACCTTGTGCTTTTTGAGATTGTCCTCTTCCTCTAAAGGTTCATCTACCCCTGAAGTTCTTTCCTCTACCTCTACCTTGTTTCTTTTTCCTTCTTTTTAACTTTTCTTCTACCTTGACTACCAATTGGAAGCATTCTTCCACTATTCTAAGGGTGGTTAGACTCAACTCATCTTGTATATTGAACCTGAACCCATTCATGTACCTTTCTATTTTTTCAACCTCATCCTCAACATGACTTGCTCTAATACTTAACTTATGAAACTCCTCTATGTAAGCCATGACATCCATCTCCTTTTGTTTGAGATTTTGAAGCTTTCTAAATGTTTGAATTGCATAGTCACTGGGTAGAAATTGACCCTTGATTTTATACACCATTCTATCCCAAGAATTGATTTTTGTTTTTCCCTTCTTCACTCTCTCCTCCTACATATAATTCCACCAAGTTAAGGCAGGGCCTTTCAACTTTCTTTTGGAAAATTTCACCTTTTACTCATCTACTACCTCCTTATACTCAAAATAGTTATCTAGTGCATCAACCCAATGTAGCACCTCTTCACTATCCATCTTCCCACCATACATGGGAAATCCCATCTTCACCTCAAGAGTATCTTCCTTGACAACCTTCAGTAACTTAGCCATTCTCAATTCATTAAGGTCCAATTCATCATCACCTTGGACTCCTCCTTGGGGTTTTTTACCCTCACCCTCTTCCTCGTCCTCTTGGTCACTTTGATCTCTGGTGACCACACCTCTCTTTTGGTTTGACTCCAATGCTACAAGTCTAGCTAGGACAACTTCTTGAGACTCCTTTACCTGTCTCAACTCCTTGGCATGATTTTCTTTCAACTCTCTCACTTCTCTGGTTGTTGGGTTCTTTTTAGGAGGCATCTTTGTTTCCTTCAAACTTCAACTTTTCCCACTTATTGACCAAAACCTATGCTCCGATACCAATTTGATGTAGAGCAGGGTGGAGGTATCAAGACAATCACAATTCAACAAAAATTTCAATCCAAAAACCCTAACTTGGTCCTTTTCTCCCAAAACCTTCAATTTTCCTTGTAATACTTGGAACAAGGTTTTCTCATCATAACTTTCAAAAAATTATTCAAACCCAAAATTGGTTCACCATTCAGAATACCCTTTATGCCACTTTGAAACATATCCAATTTTTAGATATGGTTGTTTTGTAACAACACCCTCCAAATTTGACTGCTACGTTGGGAATAGGCCTAATTAGGATTTTTTTCCAAAGCAACTACAAGATATACTCTCTCCCAATCATAAATATTCACTCCAAAGATTCCTTCTAGTAACATGGGATCTGAATATACAACTTTTATCAACTAGAATCATCTCCCAATCTTCTATCTACAAAATCCTATATCTACCTATCCTCCTAAGCATAATACATAAAGATATTAGGCTAGGGCTTGATCAAACTTAGATCTAACTCCATAACCTACATATCCAAACCCTAGCAACATTAAAATCTCCCTAACTACTCCCATTCCACCAATTTTTAGAATGGTCTCCTACTTCATGTTTCTTATCTCAAACCCTCAAAACTAGGGTTTTTTGACTCGTTTCAATAATTTAGCTCTAAATAGCTTAAAAATTTATTAAAAAAAATTAAATCACTTGAAAAATGAAGTTAACTCAGTCCACCATGAATTCCAATACAACTTAGCACATGTTCAGGTTGTACAAAATCATACAAACCCCTATAGCAGCAAGAATTCAATGTAAAACACATAGAAAACAGAGTTATTCTTATTGTTTGATCTCAAAAATATCTCCAGAAGAATGCCTCAAACATCCCAAGGAATATTTAAACATGTTTCGACCAAAAACAACCATTGGCTAACTATTTTTTGAATTCCAATGCTTCAACTTCCTACACAAGCCAAAAATGCAAATGTTACTTGAGCAACTTTGCAACTTTTTACAAAATTGTCATTTTTTTACCAAATTGACCCTACATGACCAAAAACATGACACATGGTCTAAATAGACCTTATTACAAAAAAAAGTGACTCAAAACACCAAAAACCTAACACTTAACACCCTATTATATCATGAAGGTGAGGTGCCCCTGCACCAATTGAACTTAGTGTAGCATTGACATAGCATCTTGTGGCACCTTATCGAGGTTATTAGGGAATATAACTCTTGGTATGGTTGTTATTGTCACACCTTATAGAGTTATAATGTGTGTTTTCCATTTTTTCCACCTTTTTATGGGCACACCTTGTAGACCTAGTGCATGTCTCTCATTTTACCTAGTCTTGGGGGCTCACCTAGTGAATATCAAACTTCACTAGCCTGTGTGTCTCCCAGATTGTGATTCACCTAGAAAATAGAAAAAAATTCTATTATGTGACCTTTTAGCATGGCCACCAAACATAATACAACTTGCTTTGCAGTGGATCCATGCATTCCATGAGTGATGTGTATGACTTCAATTCTCATGGAGCATTTTCTTTATTTGATTGATGGTGTTTGGTATTTGATACAATTTAAGACTGAGGTATCTTTGCCTTATTGACTTGAATCCTTCTAGTACTAACCTTGTGTTTTGTTGTGTATTTTTTTTTCATGTGTCTTCTTCATTTTTACATCATGTTTGTTTTCATTTCATTGTCATCTTTATATTTCATCATACCATGTGTTTTCATTGGGTATGCTTTGTGTCTTCCAATATGTATGTTTATGTATGATGTCTTGTTGCATATCATACATGTGTGTGTTACTTTGTGCTTGTGTTGGTTTTCCATGGGATCTTGGATCCTGGGGGCTTGCACAATCCCCTTGATCCTCAGTCATCCTATCTCTTTAATATTTGGACAATTGGACCCCTCTTGACATATTTTTCTACTTTAGTGTGGGTCTAACTTCATTTAGGTCAAAAAAAGTAAAAAAATTACATAGTTTTGTGTCAAAATTGCATTAAATCATCATTTTTAGAAATTTGCATCTTGGAATTAGTCAATCAATGTATCTTACATCTGAAAATTAAATTTAAAAAATTTCCATTTATTGTTCACACATTTGCACATTTGCATAATCATAAAATCACTAAAATCTAGAAAAATATACATTGTCAAACATATTTGTACACGAAATTGGGAACCTTAAACAATAACAAACATAATCACACTTTGAATTTCCAGTCACCCTATCTAGGACATAGGTTCCATGGGTGCATCTATCTTGCATTTTATGGCTAAAATTTGAATCAGATCTCTATTTTGGTGTTCTTTGTTGGATTTTGTTATATGAGTTTTATTTTTGCAGTTCAAAACCTATCATTTATTTCCAAAATTATTGAATTTTTTCATTCTTAATTTCACAAGCATAAAATTAGCAAAATCTAGAAAATAATTCACTGCCAGACCTGTTTGCACACAAATTTGGGAACCCTAAACAATACTAAACAATCAAACTTCGAATTTTATGAAACCTTGTCTAGGACATAGGCTCCCTAGGTGCCTCTATCCTCCTTTTTTTAGCCCTTTTTTTGTGAAAAATATCTCTTAGTGTCCTCTATCTAGATTTGGTGTCTATTTTTCAATTCTATTTACAAAATCTATCTGATTTTTATTATTTGACCCATAAGGAAAGTAACAAAATGTTTCCTTTTCAAAGATGTGGTTTTCATAGGGTAACACATGGCTTGTATGATTGTAATCTCCCTACTTATGAGCACAATCTAAAGAAGAAAAATGAAATCATTGATAAGAATGTTATTCATTCTCCCAAAGTCTATCCTAATTGAGAGAGTATCCTAGTGCAAGAGAATGAAATCATTGACATATTTCTTCACATAACTTTTCCTAATCTTTATTCATCTCCCAATATATCTTCCACTTGTGAGAATATTTTGGTGCAAGGAGATAAAATCTTGGACACTCATGACAATTTTAGTTTTTCTTCTCTCTATACCTCACCTTCTTTTGAAGAAGGTATCTTGGTGTTAGAGGATTCAATCATTGAGCGTCATGAAAATCCTTGTATTTCTCTCCCCCTACCTCTCCTACTTGGGAATATATTATTGGACAAGAGAATGAAATCATTGATATATTTCTTTCAAAACATAGTAAGAGGAATTACATAGATGAAGATGATAAGGTGACCTTAGACCCCTTATCAACAAGAAGTTAAATCCATTGAGGTTATGAACACACAATTTGCTATTAGGTCTCCTTTGATAATTATACCTCCTAAAACTCCTTTTGGACCTCCTAAAAATCCTAAGACACCTCTCATTATAGGACCTCCTAAACCTCATGGCCATATCCTAAACTTTGTCAAACAACTTACTAGTAATCATGTGTCTAAACAACCAAGTTATCATATTGTAGATCACACATATAACACTAGAAACAATAAGCAACCAAAACAAACTCAACATCCATTCCATTACCTCAACCATATCTCCCACCCACACCTAACATTCCACAATGTAGTGGTAAAGACACTAACTCATTTTATTGCAAAATCCAATGAAAATTTTTCATGAAATATGTATAATTTGATGTATTGTCAAGTGCTTGTAAAATTTGATGTGTAATTTTTAATTTTTTAAAACTTTATCCCTGACGTTCGTCAAAATTTTGACAAAAAATTTTGACGAACCTAGGTTTTGTCAAAATTTTGCCTAGCAGTTTCTTCAAATTTTCGAAAAACATGAAAAATAAGAAAAAAATAAAATTGTGGTCAACATAAAGAAAAGTGAGTTCGTTGATTTATTGCGACAGTGTTTTGCTATACTTGCAAATTTTCTCTACTCGAGACAGTTTGTGGAGAACTAAGGATGATTTTCTTGGGAAAAATCAGAAAAAATTCAAGAACATATCATCAGGTTGAGGGTAGTCATTGTCTTTTTGCAGAATTCAGTTGTGAAGTCAGATTTGTAGTTCCAAGTTTGAAAATCATATTTTAAGGCAACATATCATCATATTTCATTTTTAGAGGTTTAGGGTTTTGAGAATTTCATGTCCAGATTTTGTTGTGTGGAATCACTAGAAGATCACAACCAAGGAACAGATTCTTGTGATTGTAATTATGTGATCCATAACTCTATTGGTCATGTGGCACAGTTGTGCTATAATAAATATAGGATGCATTCATTTGTGACCCAAGTTTAATGTGGCTATGTTGTGATAGAAATGGAGGCACTCATATAATGTAGTTAATTCAAGTTGTATAATGTAGGTGTCAATCATCATTGGGTGCATTCAAGTTGTCTCAAGTTTAATAGGTTACGATGTAATTATATCATGATCCAAGAGTGATTACCTCTTGTTACAATAAAGATCCTATAACTCTGGTTGATATGCAGAGTGGTTGTGTTATATCAATTATGTAGTGCATTCAAGCACAACCCATGTTTAATGGGCTATTATAGAGAGTGATCAATATTTTCTAAACTTTATGAATGTTACTTAAAAGTGTATAGCTTAAACTAAAAACCAAATTTGTTACATACTTGAATGCAATCTTGGGTTACCGCAAACTATAATAATGTGATCTGCTAATAACCATTATGGAAAGTATTAAAGCAAGACCCATGCTATATACGATACATTTCCTTGATCAAGTTTACATACCTTAATGATCAAACACAAGCTTCCCACACACTCTAGGATACAATCCAAGATCATACCACAACCCTGTCAAGACAACTAATTTTCTGACCCAAGATTTAAGGTTTTTTTTTAATACCAACATAAGCATTGGTAGCAGCAATTCAAGATCCAATCATCATGTCAAAGTGTTTATGAGTTTATGTTATCATGTTATCATGGTTTTTTGAAGGCTAACCCTTTTTGTAAGTCTCCAAAGCATTCAAGTATTCAAGAAAAACAAGATCCAAATCCTTGAGGTGATGTGCATGACTTCAGTCCTTAAAGGCAGTCATTGAAGGGTGGTGAGTTACAACATGTTGTGATTTCACTATTCCTTCCTTTCCATTATCATTTATCATTGATATTTTTCCATTGTGAAGTGGAAACACTTACCTGAGGTTTGACTGAGGCATGCCCCTAAATGGCCCAACATCTCTTCTCTTTATGAATGTGCAAGTTATAGGTTTGAGGAGGATCAAGGAAATTTTGAATGAAATTCATTTATTGTTGCATTGTTATCATCAAAGTTGTCAAGATACAAAAACTCACCTACAAAATTTATTGACCACATTCTGACAACTCTACAAGTGGAAACAGGGATCTCAAATCTGCCATCAGAGGACCCCAAAAGTTGAGCAAGACACCCTATAAAAGACTCATTCATCATTGGGCAAATAATTCCTTGTAGGCACAACCAGACCAAAAAAATTCCAGGAATGTATATAGTCATTTGCACCTTCTAGATCTATTGAATCTTGATTGTTTCATTTTTTCAGTTGTCGAGATCTTATAATTTACATATTAGAGCACATTGTCTAATTAGGTTAATCATTCTAAATCAATTCCAATCCATTCCCATATTCAATTAGATGTATATATAGGTATAATTAACTCACCTTCATTGTTGTAAGTCAATCTAATTACCTTGTTGATCTACATCTTAATGTAACTTGAAAAAAAGCCCTTTGCATCCTAGGTTCTTTGCATGTTAGGACCTAGGATCCCTTTTTCTATATTACAAATATATATTTTATCTTTCATTGAGGACTATAGAAGGACATGGGTGTACTTTCTTAGAAGTAAATGTGAATTCTTCAACCATTTTATAGAGATTAAGACTCTTGTAGAGATTTATACTAGTATGAAGACTAATATTTTGAGAACTAATAATAACAATAATTTTTTTAATATATTATATAAGGATTATAGGATATAGAGATATAAGATAACTCCATATACCCCTCAATATAGTGGATTTTAAGAAATAATGAGCAAGATGTTGATGGAGAAGGATAGGAGAATGCCTAGTGGATGTAACTTAGAATTTTTTTTTGGTAGAATAAATTATTTTGAATTTTTACCTAGTTATTATTAGGTCTTATATATTGTCTCTTATCAATAAGATGCCTATGGAGGTCTAGTTAGGGAAAATATTTTTTTGAGAATCTTTGAGCCTTTAGTTGTGAGGTATATAGAAATGTGCTTAATAAGAAGCAGCCTAAGTTGGAGAGAAAGGATATAAAATGTATCTTCATTAGCTATGACATCAATGTGAAAGGGTACAATACTTAGGATCTTGTGGCCAAAAAATTCATATAGTATAAGTGTTAATCTTCAAAGAACTTAAACCTTCTTTCACGATATTGCAACTAGAGAAAGATGAAAAGGAAGGTGTAGTTCAAGTATCCACAAAGACCAAGAAGGTTGAGCCAAAAGCCCTTGAAGGACTTGAAAAGGAAGATATATCTCAAATAGTTGAGAGTTTTAAATTGTAAGGAAGCTAAGGTAGTAGAACAACTTCCTACACTAATCTTGAGAGGAGGGTAATGTGAAAAAATTTCAAATATTTATAATAGTTACAAAAATTAAATAAGAATAAACACAAAAAGCATTCACACCACAACATAATGATTTACATGGGGAAAACCCTTTTGGGAGATGTAGTGTCATAAAA
Source organism: Sequoia sempervirens (assembly GCA_007258455.2). Classification (NCBI taxonomy): domain Eukaryota; kingdom Viridiplantae; phylum Streptophyta; class Pinopsida; order Cupressales; family Cupressaceae; genus Sequoia; species Sequoia sempervirens. Next base: position 298,473 of record VDFB02337302.1, read on the forward strand.
TTGCACCTCGATTAATTTCACCTAGCTTTTTGTATCCACTTTAGTATCCACCTCCCTTATTATTTGTGTAGGCTCATTTTAGCCCTTGCATCAACCTTTTTCCCCTCAAGATGCTTAGGATCCTTTTTCAGCAACTACCTTTGTGTGTCAGCTTTACATTAAACCTTGTGTTTTCCTCGTTCCCACCATTTTTTAGCATGATTTGTCTAGACACTAGTTCATTGTGTGGACGTATACACACCACACTAGCATCTCATGATATTTCAAAATTCAAACAGTTGTTTCTAAGCATGTTGCCACTTGTCACCTACCTTGGTCGGTGGAAACAGCTCGAGACACTTTGTAATGGCTCGGGAATCTCTTTTTCCATCCTCTTCTCTCTTGAAACTTTATCTTTTCATTTCATTTTCTTTCATTGGATCTCTCTTGGTCCTTTATCTCTTTCTCTCATTCTCTCTTCTCTTTCTCTTTCTCTCAAGCTTGCACAACTCTCTACAACTTGTTACAACGGTCTCAAGCTCTCATAATGTTCTCTACAATTCTCTTGGCTCTCACATCTCTCTCTCTTTGGCTTCATCAAGCCTTGGAAGTATATCTACTTGTCTTATATCTTTGAGCATCTTGGGATTTATCACATCCCTTGTCTTTGTATTTTATCTTCTTGTCTATTTATCTTTTTATCTATTTATCTATTTGGTTTTCTGTGGAGGTGGAAACACCAAAGCAAGGGTTTGATTGAGGTAAGCCCCTAAAAATCCCCAAAATTTTCTCTTGTTCTTATGTGTGCAGGTATTGAATACATTTCTTTTCTGGAGGCTTCATTACTTAGTTGGTTGTGAGTGCTTTCTTTCTCTTTCTTCATTTTACCATCTACATTCCATTTAATCTATATTTTACTTAGTTTACTTTATTTTATTTTAGTATTGTTATTCTCTGTTATCTTTTCCATATTTTAAGAGTTATTAAGTAATAAAAATAGAAGTAGTCATTTTATTGTTTTTTTGTGACAGTCTCAAGTTTTGGGCCATACAAGATTCCAAAACACCATTGAGACACCAGCGTATTGTGTTGACATCCTTGGGTTGCGCTAGCATCCTTTCCCTAGAGCTTGTTAGTCTATCCAGAAGACCTTTGTGACCTACTCTTTTTGTTTTTAGAACTCTCACCATTTTATCTCATCACTTGAGCTTTGCTCCTTGAGGTAGTTGAGGACCATTTTATCCTTGAGACTCTGCTTGTCCTAAGACTTGAGGGTAGTAAATTTTATCCTCTACAGGAGAAAAATCTCACACTTCAAAAGTTATCCAATCTATTATTTAAAAATCAAGAATATTACAATATACTTGCATAGATATCTTTCTCACAAGAGTAACACCAACTAGATATCTAGAGGAAACTCAATAGTTAGAAGAATCTTACACACAACCTCCATCTCATGCACCTAATATATAGGAGATATGATCCATGAAACCATTAAAGGGTATTACAAAGCCATGAGATAAAACCACCCAAAAAGTATCACCCTATATTATCTCCAACCAAAGATTCCATATGATGTGTCAACACACCCACCAACACGTGTAATGCCCCCTTATAGATTGTTTATATGTCCAACACATTTTTACATCTCCCATTTCAAGAGACCCAACTTTCAAAGGCCATAACTTTTGATTTGGGAGTATGATTGATGAACTATTTGAACCGCCAAAAAGATCTTGAAGTGCTCTATCAAGCTATAATCTACTTTGCCAATTAAAATCACTTTTGGGCCCAAAATCTACTCTAAAGCCTTCAAACTAGACTTTGAAACTTTCAAAAATGGAAAATTTAATATCTTCAAATCTAGATGTGATATCATGATGAAAATTTATGAGCATGCTTATTTAGTTAAACCGTAGCTTTGGGAAAAAAATATGAACCAATCTGTGCTCAAATATAAAACTTACTATAAATAGTAATATCATGTAATTGTAAGGTTGAGACACTATTTTCCTAATATTCTCCCACTTTTTGAACACCTTTCAAAAGAAAAGGGAGTATCAAAATCATAATTTATCATTAGGAGTTGTCAGGCCCATAGACTCCTAACACCATTTGAACTTCTTTGTGCTCATAAAATTTGTTAATGATTTTGCAACATTCATCAAAGTCTCTACCTTAACTAGCTTCACCTTGTCATCCTCAACCATATCACTGACAAAATGATAGTGTACATCAATATGCTTGGTCTTAGTATGAAATGTTGGGTTATTAGCTAGGAAAATTGCACTTTAGTTTTTTACAATAAATTATCATTGCAATTTATTTTATTCCAATATTTGAACATAGTATCCTAAGCCAAATGGCTTCTTTACGAGTGTGAGTAGCTATCATATACTCAAATTTATTAATGAACAAAAAAACCACAACCTGTCACTTACTCATCCAACTAATTGCACCACAAAATAAAGTAAACATTTAAGAATTGTTATACCATCTCCTATAACATCACCTCCCATTTTGAATCCACATAACCATAACTAGCAAGGGAATTCCCATATCCTACCATATTACCATGATAACACAAGGAATACTTTGAAGTACCCCACAAATATCTAAAGACTCTTTTAACTGCATCCCAATGAACTCTACCAGGATTAGACATATATTTGGGAAGAACTCCAATTTCTTGGAAAATCTTTGGTCTAGTGTTGACCATAGCATACATCAAACTTCCAATTGCACTCTGGTAAGTTACTCTTGTCATGTATTCCATGTATTATAGGGATTTTGGGAAATTCTGAAGTAGTTAACTTCATTCCATCTATAAAAGGAACACATGATGGTCTATAATCTTACATGTTAAACCTCTATAAAACTGAATTGACACACTTACTCTAGCCAAGACATAGCTTTTTTGTTCACTCTATCTCTTCTAATTTACATCCCAAGAATTTATTTAGTTGTAACAAGATATTTCATATCAAATTTAGCTAAAAGTTGAGACTCTAGTTCTAAAATTATTCATTTCCCTTTACCAATAAATAATTTCTCATCAACATATTATATAATGTAGTGTCATATATTATCACCCTTCACACTATGTTTTTCTACCCTTTAAGTTATTGGACCTAATTAAGCTCCTAATTTCTAAAATTATGCATTACACAACTTATTTTAAATATTTTTTGACAATTTGTAAGCATAAAACAAAAGCTCTCATTTAATACCTTGTCCCTAACACTTTAAACCCTCAAAAATAGGGTTGGGACACTGGTGCCTAGGGTGCCTATGTCCCCCTATTTTAGCTACAAATTCAGATATGTTAGGGTCAATATTTTGTTATTTGAAATTCAAATATTTAAATTCGACTTTCGAGATTTAATTTTCTAAAAATTAGAATAATAGCATATAAATACCTAGTTATTGCATCATTTCAAATCTATCTAGCAACAAGTGAGAATTAAGAGCAAGTATTGTGATCAAGAGCATTATTCAACAAGTCAAGAGCAATCATTAGAGATTCATTGCAGAAATTTAAGATCCAACATTATGTCAAAGTGTATGAGATTTCATGTGTGTTCATGTTATCATTGTTTTGTGAAGGCTAATCTTTGTTGTAGGTCTCCAAAGCATTCAAGAGAGATCAAGCAAGCAAGATTCAATACCTTGAAGTGATGTGCATGGCTTCAGTCCTTCAAGGAAGCCATTGAAGGGTGGTGACTTGCAGCACTTTGTGATTTCATCATTCCTTCCTATCATTTATCCATTTATTATTGTCATTTCCATTATGGAAGTGGAACACTTAAATGGGGTTTGACTAAGGCAAGCCCCTAAAATGGCACACCATTTCATCTCTTTGTGAATGTGTAGATTTTGAGTATTTTGAAGATCAAAGAAATTTTGAAGACACTCTATTCATTATTGCATTTGAAACCTTAGGCCTTGACAACTCATAAAAACTTGATTACAGAAACATCCAAAAATGATCCAGAAAGTTTGTAGACATGAAACAAAATTACAGATCCCACACCAGAGGACTGTGAAAATAGATTTGAAAAATACATAGTAGGACAGTGGCACCCCAAAAGGAAATGTCCTTGGAAATTAGGTTGAAATTCATACCACAAGTGCATAGTATCCTTAGTTTATTCTTGTAGTCTAATTTTTCTTGTGATATTTTCCATCTATTGCTTCTATGTTAAAGTGGCTATTTGCATCATTAGGTCAATTGAATCATTTCATTTCATCTTTAGAATATTTTAACATTTGGTTAAGGGTTGGTTGACTCACCTATCAAGTTGTAAGTCAATCACATACCTTTCCCAAATCCATCAAACCCTACTACTATTCAAATCTTTAATGAAACCTTAAGAAAAGTACCTAAACCCTAGGGTCAAATCTTAGGGTTTATCTTCTATGTTTTATTTTGGTGAACCTGACATGTTAACATTATATACATTTTAAAATTTTCCATAACTCACTATAGATCTAGGTTTTGCATTGAATTGTTTTGCATTTCTCATTGAAGGTTTCATTTTTGCATCATAAAAGGCACAAAAATTTAAAAAAAATGCATATCATATTACATTATAAGTTGCAATAGGGTTTATTTCAGTCAATTTACAAAATGGAGGCACTCATATAATGTAGTTAATTCAGGTTGTATAATGTAGGTTTCAATCATCATTGGGTGCATTCAGGTTGTCTCAAGTTTAACAGGTTACGATGTAATTATATCATGATCCAAGAGTGATTACCTCTTGCTGCAATAAAGAGCCTATAACTCTGGTTGATATGCAGAGTGGTTGTGTTATATCAATTATGTAGTGCATTCAAGCACAACCCATGTTTAATGGGCTATTCTAGAGAGTGATCAATATTTTTTAAACCTTATGAATGTTACTTAAAAGTGTATAGCTTAAACTACAAACCAAGTTTGTTACATACTTGAATGCAATCTTGGGTTACCGCAAACTATAATGTGATCTGCTAATAACCATTATGGAAAGTGTAATTAGAGAAATTTCCAAGTTAGATTGCAAATAGCATAAAACCATTAAATCCCTAATAACAATGGAGAACAATGAAAGCAAGAAACATGAGAGTATGAAACAAATTCACCTAGTCTTCAAGCCTCCATTGATTCACCTCCATTGGTCTTCTCCATCTTGCTGAAAATGATATAATTGCCCTCAAATTTGAAGTGCAACTATAACCTATGACAAAGCCAAGCAAAATATTGAAGTAATGTGATTGCTCAAGTGCTCAAAAGCTCTCAAGCATACTGAAAATAACTTGTGTGTTGTGTGTTGTGTAAAATGACTTGACAAAGGGCCTTTTAAAGAATTCCAAATGGTGAATGGACGGACAGGATTAAAATTTGGTGAAGCCCTAAGATCAACGGCTAGGATTCAATGTGATAAGGATGATTAGGGTTAGGGCAACATTAGGTCAAAGTTAGGGCAAGCCTTTAAATGAAGGGTTGGGATTTAATTGGAGATAATCAAATCAAAGGTGGAGAATAATAGGTAGATGGAATAATAGAAATTATTTAATTTATGGAGAATGTTGACTTATGAATTAAATAATGATTTAATTCATAAGTGGGAATGAGACAAAAGACTTGATATTTATAATTATTTTAATTATTTGTTTTGGTGGGATGGAAAGTGGGATAAATAAATAAATTTATTTGATTGAAGGATAAATGGTTAAATGGAGAATTATTAGAAGGCATAAGGACTAATTAGTGACGTATCTAAATAAATAAATGCAATTTATTTATTTAAATAATCATGGAGGAATAATTATGACATTAGGACCTGATTAAATAATTGAATTATGTGAGTAAGAAGCATGGTCATCGTAGAAAATATGGTTTGCAAGTCAAGACCATTTTTATGTGTCTACATTTTGCCCCTCTTTGACATGATGCAGTTTATCGCATTGTGTCAAAGAACAAGTAAAAAAATATGCCCCAGTTTGAAAGTGAGGAGAGGAAGGATGATGAGGAGGTAGTGTTATGCCCCCTCGAGAGGACAGGCAGGTTCAAAGAACATGAATGTGCTCTCGAAATGGATGAGAGGACTAGAAGATGAAGGAATAGAAGAAATGTTAGTGTGGAAGTCATGGATGTGATGATGAAAAAGGAATACTTCAATATTTTTCCAAATAACATCATAGGGGTTGCATAATCATCATTGGGCAGTAAAATGTGACAAATGGACAACAAACACCATGATATGGCATGGACCAAGGTGTGCAAGGTTGTCCACTTGTGAAAACAGATAGCCACAGACAAGGAATGTCCTAACTCATACTAAAGGCCAAGTTGCCCCAGTCTTTTTGTCAAGACACACCAAAGACAACAATCAAAGAAAATTAGGCCATGAGACATCATTGCTCCTCTAAATCCTTCATGGGACATCCTTGAGGTAGCTAGTAACATGACCAAGAGTCAAAACAAAAAAATATAAAACAAAATAGACCAGAAAAATCAACAACCATTCAATATATTTGCCAAGATTTGTGTGTTGAAGGTTGATTGTGTGACAGTTTGACATTTTGACAGTTTGAAGAGTCTGACAGTATTGACGTTTTGACGTTGCCTGTCATCAGGAAAGACACATCTTGAAAAGGCCAATGACTATGTGATGAAGCCTGTCGTTAGGAAGGACACATCCTGAAAAGGTTGACTATGTGACGAAGCCTGTCATCAGGAAGGACACATCCTAAAAAGTCCAATGACTATGTGATGAAGCCTGTCATCAGGAAGGACACATCCTGAAAAGGTTGACTATGTGATGAAGCCTGTCATCAGGAAGGACACATCCTGAAAAGGCCAATGACTATGTGATGAAGCCTGTCATCAGGAAAGACACATCCTGAAAAGGCCAATGACGTTTTGACGGGGTCCAATTCCAAGAAGGACACATCTTGAAGGGGACCATAAAGTGACTAGGTTGACATTGTGTTGGCAATTTGACGGATGTTTGGCTTGATGACTGACTGGGCTATGTTGTCTATTGATTTGAATGTTGACATTCAAATGATTGTCTTGTTTCTGAGTGTGACTATGTCTGACTTATTTGACTGACATGACGAACCCTAAAGGACTGACCTAGGTGGCCTCGGGGGCTCATCGACAGATGGCCTTGCCTACATTGTGCACTCAGAGACCTCGTAGTTCGACTGGGACAGACAAACAAATTGAAGACGAATTGACATGTGTTGACTTGACCTGAAAAACCCTAAGGGACTGAACCTAGGGGGCCTCGGGGGCACATCGACTGATGGCCTTGCCTACGTAGCAAATGCGCAGAGACCACGTAGTTCGACTATTGACAAAGAATAACACGAATGACATGACTAATTTTGACTCTGTTTTTGGGATTTGTGATGTTATTTGGATGTTTTTGTGCTTTCTTCAGGACATTTTTCAATTTTTAGGTCTTTTTTTAGGAATTTTTAATTTTTAGGTCTTTTTTCAGGACATTTTTCAATTTTTAGGTCTTTTTTCAGGACATTTTATAATTTTTAGGATTTTTTCAGGACTTTTTATGATTTTTAGGATTTTTTCAGGACTTTTTATGATTTTTAGGATTTGTTCAGGACTTTTTCGATTGTCAAGACCATGTGCGATACCCACTGTAGTCTCATGATAAAATATTGCCCCTAGTCAAGTTGATGGAAAGAACATGACAGGTATGAACGATAGGCGGTGCACAAGACTTTGATGTCAATCACTGTCGGCCATGGAAAGAAATGTCGTGATGTCCAGGTGAAATGTTGTGATGAATGTCAGAAAAATGGATGTTTATTATGGACGAAGGTAGATAGAGTGATAGTAGATGTCAAAGCAATGACCGACTACACATGGCGCCTGTCCGCCAGGTTTTCACCATGGTACTTATCCAAAGCGCCTGTTTACCAGGTTTTCACTATTGGATGAATTATTTCTCTTTATTTTTGTCAATTTTTTTATTTATTTTTTTTTTAATTTTTTTAGTGTCACCAAGATGCCTGTTTGCCAAGTTTTCATCCAAGTGACGATATTTTTGTATTTTTCCATTTTTTTTGTATTTTTAATGGTTGTCGGCTAGACTTTCTGATGCTATGTATAAAACTTGCGTAAATGCAAACTGTTGATTGGCTCTATTAATTGTTCACCATCTGGAGTAGCCAACTGATATGCGCCAGAACCAAATGATGTCGTGATGATGTATGGACCCAACCAATTGGGCTCAAACTTGCCTGGTTTTTCTCTGTCAAACTGATTCTTAGGATTCTGCATGAGAACCAAGTCACCAATGTCAAATTGTCGAGTCAGCACTCTTTTGTTGTAGCTTATGCAAAGACGATTTTGATATGCCTGTAAGTGGTTCAAGACATTATGTCTGCGTTCATCTAGCATTTCTAATTCATGCAGTCGTGACTGTCGATATTCTTCATCAGTGATTAGACCTTTCATAGAGACTCGTAGAGATGGAATTTCGACCTCTATGGGCAAGATGGCTTCGGCTCCAAACACGAGGGAAAATGGAGTGGCTCTAGTGGGAGTACGGATGCTAGTGCGATATGCCCACAAAGCAGGATTGAGTTGTATGTGCCAGTCACGACCAGCATCATTGACGGTTTTCTTAAGAAGTTTGATGATCGTTTTATTAGATGCCTCAGCTTGACCATTTCCTTGTGGGTAGTAAGGTGTGGAGAAGTGGTGTCGAATATGGAAGCGTTCACAAAGTTCACGGACATCCTGATTTTTAAAGGGATGACTGTTATCTGTGATGATGGATTGTGGAATACCATATCGACAGATGATATAGTTGAGGATAAACTTGGAAATTTGTTTGTCGGTAATGTAAGTGAGTGGGATGGCTTCAATCCACTTAGTAAAGTACTCAGTGGCGGTAATGATGAATTTGTGGCCATTGGATGAGGTAGGATGGATCTTGCCCACGAGGTCGAGTCCCCATTGTGCGAAGGGCCAAGGAGATGTAATCCGCCAAAGTTCCTGTGCTGGTGCATGAATCAAGTCACTGTGTATCTGACATTGGCGACACATTATGACAAATTCAAGTGCATCTTTCTCAATGGTTGGCCAGTAATACCCAAGTCTCGTTATCTTTTTGGTTAAAGTAGGACCACTTGAATGGGATCCGCATATACCCTCATGTACCTCTCGCAAGGTCATTCGTGCTTCATCAGTGTCAAGACATCGAAGAAGGGAGTTATCAAACCTACGTCGGTAAAGGGTGTCACTGAGGACGGTGTATCTGGCGGCTTTTCAGATAAAGGACTTTCGTTGGTTATTGGATAGGTTGGGGGGAAGGGTTTGGGACTTGAGGTAGTCATAAATGTCTTGATACCATGGAGAATTGGGACCAACAAGCTCGCAAACCATCTCTGATTCTGGTATGTCATATGCAGGAACCAAAAGCTGTTCTACCAAGAATTCAAATTGAGGCACATTACTAGGAATGTCTAGAAGAGAGCCAATTGTGGCCATTGCGTCTGCTGCCTTATTTTGTGTTCTTGGAACTTGCTCAAAAGTCACCATGTGAAAATATGTTTGAAAGCTATCAACCATTCGTTTGTAAGGCATTAATTTCTCGTCCTTAGTGTCATAGTCATCATTGACTTGGTTAATGACCAATTGAGAATCGCCATAGACATGAAGTGTTCTAATTTTCCATTTGATGGACATTCTGAGTCTTGTGACAAGTGCCTCATATTCTGCCACATTATTGGTACACGGAAAAGCAATGCGGAAGGACTTAGGAATGGAGTCTCCTTGAGGGGTGATAAACAGTATTCCTGCCCCCGAGCCATGATTAGTATGAGATCCATCAAAATATAGCCTCCAAGGTGACTTAGGTTCTGTATGAAATATTGACTCATCTGGAAAGTCTGCTACTAGTGGATGATCACCTTGTATAGGTGCATCTTCCAGTTGGTCTGCTATCACTTGTCCCTTTATTGCCTTTCTTTCAACATATTGAATATCATACTCACTCAAGATCATTACCCATTTTGCCAGGCGACCTGTCAATGCTGCGCGACTTAGGAGATATTTCAGGGGGTCAATCTTTGCCACTAAGTGTGTCTTGTGATTCAGCATGTAGTGTCTTAATTTCTGAGCAGCAAAGACAACTGCTAGGCAAGCACGTTTGATGGCTGTGTAATTTAGCTCATATCCGACCAGTGTCCTACTGATGTAGTATATGGCCCTTTCCTTTTCTATATGGTCATTTTGTGCTAGTAATGCCCCCAGTGTTGAAGTTGATGCAGAAATGTACAGAATCAAAGGTTTCCCTTTGATTGGTGGCATTAAAACAGGTGGTGACAATAGATAATCTTTTATTTGTTGGAAGGCCTCCTGACATTTATCTGTCCACACAAATGGGATACTTTTGCGTAGAAGATACTGAAATGGATGACAGTTGTCTACCAATTGTGCTATGAAGCATCGGATAGATTGTAACCTACCTTGCAATGTCCTAAGTTCACTTATCCCTTTTGGAGGAGGCATGTCTAATATGGCTTTTACCTTGGCAGGATCAACTTCAATGCCTCTACGAGAAACAATGTACCCCAAAAGTTTTCCTGATGTCACACTAAAGACACACTTCTTTGGATTCAAGCAGACATTGTATTCTTCTAGTCTCTTGAAAATTTTGTCTAACACCCTCAAGTGGTCTTTTCGTGTCAAAGATTTTGCCAAAAGGTCATCTACATAATCTTCCATGATCTAGTGCATCATGTCATGGAATATGGTTGTCATGGCTCTTTGATACGTGGCACCTGCATTCTTAAGACCAAAAGGCATGACATTCCAACAGTATGTGCCCCAAGGACATATGAAGGTTGTTTTGTGTTGATCTTCAAGGGAAATACGAATCTGATTATAACCAGAGAAACCGTCCATGAGGGACAACATCTCATATCCTGCTGTAAGGTCCACTATGATATCGATGTTTGGCAAGGGAAATTCATCCTTTGGACAAGCTTTATTCAGGTCCCAAAAATCTGTGCAAATGCGGATTTGACCGTTTGGCTTTGTGACTGGTACAAGATTTGATATCCATTCGGCATAGTCTATGGATCGTATGAATCCCACATCTAACAATTTCTTAAGTTCTATTTTGACTAACAAGGCAATCTGGGGGTGCATCTTCCGCAGCTTTTGTTTCACTGGCTTGGCCTCTGGAAATAATGGCAAGTGATGCAAGACAAGTTCTGGATCCAACCCAGGCATATCGGCATAAGACCATGCAAAGTTGACCTTACGCTCTGAAAAGAATTTGTGGAACTCAGGTTTCTCTTCCTCTGTCAAAGATGCCGCAAAGAGGACCATCTTAGGATCCTCTGCTGTAGATATGTTTACTTCTATAGTGTCTTCTATGAGCATGGCCGATTTTTCTTGAGTTACGGGGAGAAAGTCCAATTCTCCATCCTTAGGCACGTCCTTTATTTTTACTGCTTTACCATCAGAAGGTGCCTTGCGGTTTTCACCTAAAGACATGTCATTTTTTACCTTATTTTTATTTTTCATTTTCTGACTAGAGGATGGAGCAGTCTCCCCAAAGTAAGCGGCACAATCTAGGTCAATGGAAAATCCAGCCTTGTGGTCTCCACTTGGTATACCCTCACGCAGTCCCATGAATTCTGCAATGGCCTCATCATTTTGAAATATGTCCATAACTGGTGAGCCTTGTTGATCCCAATCGATTAGTTGTGGGTAGACTAAGGAAATACCATCATCAGTATTGGTGAATGGTGGGTAGGACACGGAAAGCATGCCGACAGATTCAGAGAGGTTAAAGATAAAATTGTCATCATCAGGCTCTATATCAGATTCTATCCAGTACTCTGCCTCGCTTGATTCACACTCATCAGCAAAGTAAGGAACAAAGGGAGTGGAGTTTGGGTCAGTAGTGTCATGTGGCAATTCAAATGAATCTGAATGATGGTCATTAGGTTCAGTAGGGTAGACGAGTATGTCGGGATTATGGTCAATAGGAGTAGAAGAGGATCTAGACTGGGTGTTGTTTGGTGTCGTGTCAATTTTGAACATTTTCCATAATCTCTCTTCAAATGTAGGCTCTTCAGGTTCAAGGAACAAGTCATCAAGGCAACAGTCACTTAGGGATCGTTGGGAGCCAAATTCCCATTCGTGGGAGTCAGTTTCAGAAAGGGGATCTTCAATTTTCTCGACACAGTCTGAAGCATTTACTCTCTCGCTAGAAAGTACATTGGTACTATGATCGCCAGATTCTCCTGGTCCTAACCCTAACCCAAGATGTTTAGGTCTTCCTTTAGGTGCTAGAGGTTGTTGCCTTCCTGTCTTGTGCTTGCCGAGGCCACTAATTCCATCGTATCCTTGTTCCTTTATCATGTCATATCCTTTACCATACATTTTTATGGGCAAGGGAGTTGGATCCTCTGGTTCTCTATAAATCCAAGATAGCACGTTGTCAATGTCCTCTTGACTCATTTCACCCCACTTTATGAATACTATTTTTGGAGGGACTCTAAAAATTTCTTTTGACTCTAACATGAAGCAAGGCTTGCCATAGACCTGGGGAGACTTAGGCATCCTCGTTATGCAATAGGCCGTATTCAACTTATACTCTCCACACCCTTGGTCCTGGATCTTAATACTTGCGTCGATGCTTGGGGTGATGGATGAAGTGGTAGATGTCATGGAGGTGGTCATGGTTGCTAAAGAAGCAGAAGTGGATGTGGATGTGGGAGGCTTCGCAAGTGTTGATGGGTCAATGAATTTAGAGGATGAAGATGTCGAAGCTTCACTGTTGATAGGCACTTGGCACTCTGAGATACCTCTCAAATTGGTACAATATTGAAATGGGTCAGGGTCTCCATATATAGTAATCTCAGTGCCTTCAAAGGGAAACTTCAAACACTGGTGATACGTGGAAGGGACAACTTTCAAGGCATGAATCCAAGGTTGAACAAGTAAAATATTGTATGGCAGTTCTAGATCCAGGACTTGACAAGTGGTGTCCACAATGACTGGTCCGATGCGAATTGGAAGTGTAATTACACCCCGAGAGGAACGTTCTTCATCATCATATGCCTTGATAACAATGCTCTTTGTAGCGTCTACACAAGCATCAGAAAAGCCTAGGGCCTTAACCAATTTTAAGGAGCATATGTTCAGTCCTGCTCCGCCATCTACTAACACTCGTCTAACCTTATGCTTATGGATAAAAACTTCAATGTGAAGGGCATCATTATGATTGGATTTGGACGATGAGTAGTCTTGGTCTGAAAATGTTATATGGTGGGGAGCGGTAAGATATCCCACCATGGCCTCAAATTGATTGACATCAATGTCTTGGGGAATAGAAGACTCTTGTAATGTTTTGTCGAGTATAGCCTTATGAGCTGGGGAAATACGTAGCAACTCAAGTATAGAAATTTGTGCAGGTGTCTTCCCAAGTTGGTCAATGAGGTTAAAATTTCCTTTAGGCTGGGATTGTTTGGGTAATGGATTGGACTGTGATTGTTGGGTGGATGGGCCAGCGATTGTTATCTTTGATTGTTTGGGAGGAGGGCCAGCTATGGTGACTTTTCCCCCACAGGTAGTGACATTGCATTCAGGGGCATTTCTGACAGTAACTGTGTTGACATGTTCAGCAGTTGTTCTAATATGATTTATGATAGGTCCCCCAGAATAGTCATATGCAATACGGGCATGGTTGGCTCAATTATTGTTATTGGATTTTGACGTGGAAGGGTTACTAGAACCATGGTCCTGCAGTGGGTTCTTGTGTATGGTATGGTCTGAATTAGATGCAAATTGTGGTCCACCTATCTCAATGGTACGATTCTCGATAAGGTCTTGTACCAAATTTTTCAGTTGTCGACAAGAGGAGGTTTTATGTCCTTTTGCTAGATGATAATCACAAAACGTGTTTTCATCCCACCAAAATGGTTTAAACTGCCCTGGGTCATATGGTTTTGGGTCCTCAAGTGTTATGACACCATTTTGAAGGAGTTTCTTGAGGACTTCTTCAATGGGCTCACCCAAGGGGGTGTATGTGCGACTCCTGGGGAACTGTCTGGGTTTTTGGGGCTGCCTTTGATTTGGGTTATTTTGATTACCTTGGTTATGTTGATTTGTCTGTACAACATTGGCAGCCTGGGTCTGCGTGGTCATCTGTGTATTTTGTGGTTGAGCCCCTTTAAGGGTAAGCACAGGACCCATTGCATTGACAGCCTTAGCATCTACAACACCATCATTGGTGACATGTTTATTCTTAACCCAATATTTGTTCTTGTCAGTGGGTGGACTTGCATTTATGTTTTTAGGACCGTATTTTAATCTTCCCTCAGCAATGAGTGCTTTCTCAAGTTGGACGCCTCGTTCGACTAGGTCTACAAAGGTTGTACAACAATGAACTCGCAAGCCATTTTTCAATGGGCCTAGGAGTGTTTGTACAAACATGTCAACCTTCTCTTTTTCAGGTATGTCTATGTGGCAACGACTTGCGAGGCCTCTCCATCATTGGAAAAATGGGATAAACATTTCACCAGCGTCTTCTTGTGTAAGTGTGCATAAGCTAGTGATGGAGGTGTCTGTGTCAATGTTATAGGCATAATTTTCCACAAATTTTTCTACAAGTTCATTCCATGTTTTTATCCCCTTCAAAGTGGAGAACCATTCGAGTGTGGGTCCTGTTAGACTCTTGGAGAAGAGTCTCATCAAGTAAGTGTGTTCATATGCAATGTCCATACAGTTGGTCATGAATTCTCGAATGTGTTCAATAGGATTTGTCTTTCCCTTGTATTTGGTGAAGTTTGGGGCCACATATCCAGGAGGAAATGGTGGCATGTATAAAGTTGTGTCAAAAGGATATGGACATAGGTCATATGACATTGGTGGCATTTTGTTGGATGTTTGCATGTTTTCCATCTGTTTTTGGAGGTCTGCCACTCTGGCTGTCAAGGCATCTATTATGGGATTATTGGTCGCATCACACATGGGAGTGATGGGTATCCCTTGAGTCCCCATTGATTGTGATAGCATGTTCGAGTTTGAATGTGACATGTGTTGTTGTGGAATGTATGATATGTTTTGGTTTGGAAATTGTTGGTATTGCCAATTTTGATGAGGAATGTGTTGTTGCATGTGAATTTGTGATGAATATGTGGGGATGTGCGATCCAGCCATATTTGTCGATATTTGGGGGATCTGGTAACCTTGACTATTTTGGTGCCCAAAGGTATTCATTTGTTGTGTCATTTGAGTGCCTTGTCCATATTGGAAGAATTGTCCATGTGGGATGTTGGTATTTTGTCCTTGGAATTGTCCATGCGGGATGTTGGTATTTTGTCCTTGGAATTTTCCATGCGGGATGTTGGTATTTTGTCCTTGTGAGGCATTGATGTTTAATTGTGACAATGTGTTAATGTTTGGTTGGGGACCTCTAATAAGAATACACCGTTTAGTTCCTCCAAAGGGGTTAAATGAGGTTCCAACATAAGGATTTGATGATGATGTCCCTATGGTCATAGATGAAGTTCCAAATATGGGGTTTGAGGAAATTGCCCCCATTGATGTAGATCCAAGGGTAGTTCCAACTGTTTGTGAAGATGTCATTGACATTGCGGGCATGGATTGTGATATTGCTTGTGACATCGTGGGTTTTCCTCCAATAGATGTTGCATTGATTGAGTTGGAGGTGTTTTGACTTATTGTGCCACTAGATGTAACATTGATGGTGCTTGTAGCAATTTGTGTGGTGAACACAGTGTTATTGCTAGAGGCATTGTTTGTGTTTTGTTGAGGTGTCAATTTTTGTGTCATGTTGTCTGGAGACAAAGGTCTTATGGTATTGATGTCAAAGCCTCTTGGTAGTTTTTCCCCTTGGTCTAAAAGCATAGCAAGGTATCTGTCAGCATCATTCAAGACCAAGTCCTCTACCAATGAAGCTATGTCAGGATTTTGGGTTGCAGCCTCTAGATCCTCAGTTAATAGTTGTCCATGGTGGTCTCTCTGTATGAATGGTTCAAATGGATTTCGAGAGGATGTTGGTAGGTTCATGGAAGATGGTATGTTCATGTTGGTGAATGGATCGTTAAAATTCATGTCTTGGTTCATGTCATAAGTGTTGGTGTGGATGTTGGTGTTGAAGTCTTGTCCAAAGTTTCCATTTGTCTTTTCTTTCTTTGAAGCCTAGTTTCGACCATAAAAGAGAATTGCTCAAATGAAGATGACAACTAGTCTATGTTTTTGGTGTTTTTGTGATAAAGGATGACAATGCAAGGTGATTACAATGTATTCCTAAGGAAATGATTGATGCAAGATGACAAAGTTGCCAAAGAAATATGTCAAATGTCGAGGTGACAATGATGGCTATGATGACAATGTTGATTAATGCAAGGTGATAGAATTGACTAGGGGAAAAATGAGTACTAAGATGATAATGTTGACTAAAAAGGTGACTAATGCAAGGTCAAGGTGCAAAATGAGGACTAGGGTGAACACTATTTTTTTGATTTTTTTGGATTTTTAGGCACAAAATATGCAAAGTATGGACTAAGATGAATGCAATGTGGAGAAAGGTTTTCCTAACCACTCTAAGCTTAATCTATGTCTTAATTTTGGTTATCAAAGGACTTGTTAAAGGGACTAAGTGACAAGGTCAAAATGACTAGTGAGTTTTCCTAACTAGACTATTGAGTTGGAAATTCTCACAAAAAGGACAATGACTGAAAAGGAGATTGTTGACTAAGTCCCAAGATACCTACTCTTGAAGGCAATGATTTTGCAAAGTGTGATGAGGTGGCCTAATCCAAATTCTGCAAAGATGAAAACCTAATGACAAATCTATGTAGGAAATGATGATTATGAAGCCTAGGGAATGCAACTAAAATTAACAAGGATGAACCTAAGGTAAAAATGCAAGCTAATGGTCGAATGATGAAAATTTTGAGCAATTTTAGTTCTGGTTTCTGACAAAGACTTCGAGAAAAGATGTTTGACAGTAGGCAAAATTGTTGGACTCGAATTCAGTTTTGTGATGTTTTGATGAAAAGTGTGGATTGTCTGAAGTTGATTGTTTCCAGATTGGTGAGCGTTGTGTGTTTTGTTTCAGTATCTAGAAAACACTTATCAAACACGATGTTTTGAATGTGTAATCAATCACAAAGAAGGCAAGCACAATCCTATGGTTAAGCTAGGACAATATCTGCTAGATTCCACTTGGGTTTCCCCAGCCACATATCCTTAGCGTGTGAATTCAGAAGCTTGGCTGCACGGGCTCCCCCTTACAGTGCACTCTCTTCTCAGGCCAACCAAGCTTCCAGCACCCATAAAACTCCCATGGCATGCTGATCACCTCTACTAAAGACTGTGAAGATGTGGATGCCTTTACAACGACCGTTGTTGCACTAGCGGATAGAAGGTTTTTGGCTACTACACAAGAGTATTTAGTTCGGGACCCTCGTTCGAGTGGCCATACATGGGGCAAGAGATTAATCACCGATTAGGTGGCACTCCAGCCTGAAGAGGTTACGCTCAACAGGGTTTATGGGAGTACTACTCTGTCTGTATGACACATCCGCACTCGTAATCCTAGGCTTTCCCTTAGGATTCACATTTGTATACCGGTCGGGGGTAGCTCGGCCAAAGAGCTCCGTTGCCGGTCTGAGTCGCCTTGGGGTGAGTACTTTTTCCCACCAAGGAAGGCCCAATTTCCTAGAGTCAATAATAGTTTCTCTTGCACCCAGGATCGCACAAGTGCGTAGGGGAGAGGATACTCCTATTATTGAATCGAAGGTTAGACAAGTTGAAAGCATTTGTTCATTTTAATAGACAAATTGAAGTGTGAGGCAAACACATCAAACACTTTGTTCATTGTAATCCAAGCTTATGATGTCAACTCAAACATGCAAGTTCTTTTTAGGCCCAATAAATCTTCTATGTGAAAGAGGCACTCAAGGTAAAGCATAATTGAAGCGAGAGCCCTGCAAAAATGTGATTAGTAGTTTTGAGTCTCCCGTCTTTGACAAGCGATAGTTGACGTTGCAAATCCCGAATCGTGGATATTCAAACCTACAAAAAAGGTCAAAGATTAGCCAAAAATAAAAAATAAAAATTAAACTAAGAAGCGAGATGACATTAATCTAACTAATTAACATTAATAGACAAAAATAATTGAATCTAATTAATCTAAGTTCTAATTAATCTAAAAAACTAAAATCTAATTAAAATCTAAGCAAAACATTCTAGTTTAAGGCTAATTAAAAGCGTAATGAAAAATCTAATTAAAAAACTAGTTAAGAATCTAATTAAAAGGCTAATTAAAAGCGTAATGAAAAATCTAAAACTAAATAAAAGCTAGTTAAAAATCTAAAATAAAAAAAATTGTTAAATACAAATATCAAATTAAAAATCTAAACTAAAAGTCTAAATTTAAAATCAGAATTTAAAATCTAAATTTAAAATCTAAACTAAAAAAACTAAACTAAATTATTAAATCCCACTCTAAAATCTGAATTAGAAAATTTACATCTAAATTAAATTAAGGAAACCTAAATCTAAAATAAAAATTTAAATCTAAAAGAACAAATCTAATCTAACTAAATGAAAATCTTATCCCATGTAAAGTGAGAAAGACTACTCTTTATTAAGAAGCCAAAAGAAAAAGCTAAAAGTAAAATCTAAAATCGAAACTATAATTATGACTCTATCTAAAACATTCACTTGTAAGCTATCCTAAATATTTTATGTTGTCAAACAAAGATTTCCTTTGACTATAAATGATCTTAACATTCGATGTATTGTGAATAGCACTTTTAAAAGGGTCTCCACATGTTTCAATAGTCTAAAAATAGACAAGACTTTATCTAGCCCTTTTAGCCTAGCGCATGCACTATAGTATAAAATCACTTACTCCCATACTTAGCATTCAAGAAGTCAATACGGGACTTTCCCTTCAAAAGAAAAAATGCACTACTGGTGAAGTTTGTCAAACATAATTAATGACTGCATTCCGCGTTCATCCAATTTTCGGCGCAGCAAGCCTTTTTGCACATGGCTTTGATGAGAAGACAATAGAGTTGCCTATTGACTACAATAAATGTTTAATGCTATTGCAGTTCACAACCATTGAGATGCCAGACCACAAGATATTATCAAGATTTCATGAGAAATTGAAAGCATGAAAGCATGGCGACAAATTAATGACTGTACTCCATGAGTTTAACTAACTACCAGCGCATTGAATGCACTCCGTGTTGCAGCTGGAAAAACAACAAACCAACACATTAGACATAAATGATGCAGATCATATTTGTAATGGAGTTATAAATCTTCACGCCTCCTATGTTGCTCATGACCATGAAAGGGGATGAAGAGCAGCGATAGTGTGGAAGAAAGCCACAATTTTCTGAGAAGCTTCAATCCTAGAGTAGAAACCCAGAGATCACCGGATGATAACAATCAAATATAAAGAGACATCACAAAAATCATGGGCAGGTTTTTATTGCAGCACGGAGATGATCAATAAAGAAATGCAAACTGTTTTTAACACCAGAATGTGTATGCATAGACAAGGCAATTGTTGTCTACCAGCATGGACGCCAAGATCAAGTTATGGGACATTTTCAACAGTGGAAAATGCATGAGGACATACATGGGCTATTCCAAAGAAGTCAGATTCTTAATTTTTTAACTTTGATTTTTTTTTTATTATTATTATTATTTTTTTGAATGCGGGATCATAGGAACATAGGCTTTGGGACACAGGAAGGTGATTTCAACTGTTTCTACGCAGAAAATCCTTTATGTTGTAAGGCTTAATCTAGAAAAATGTGCTTCTTGTAGGTATGAGTGATAAAGAGATTATGCTTCAAAGAGATGTCATTACATGGAATACAATGATATCTAGATTTAAACAAAATGGATTTATTGAACAAGCTATTAAAAACTTTCGAAAAAGTGTAAATTAGCAGACTCTTTGAGAAACATTTGCATGTCACCTGTCTTTTTCAGCTTAGGGATATATATTGTGAAATCAGTAAAGAAAGACCCTACGCTGATTTTTGGAGGATTCAATAATCGTTCAATGAAAGCACCCTCACATACAGCCAAAGATAGTATTCATATGGTCACCAAACATGTGTTACCAAGCAAATTAAAGCAAAAAGTTAAATGACCATTACCAAAACAAGCAGAAAATTAGATGGCCACCAATGGAAATAGCCACAAATTCACGTCGGGTTCACCAAATGTAATTAGAGAAATTTCCAAGTTAGATTGCAAATAGCATAAAACCATTAAATCCCTAATAACAATGGAGAACAATGAAAGCAAGAAACATGAGAGTATGAAACAAATTCACCTAGTCTTCAAGCCTCCATTGATTCACCTCCATTGGTCTTCTCCATCTTGCTGAAAATGATATAATTGCCCTCAAATTTGAAGTGCAACTATAACCTATGACAAAGCCAAGCAAAATATTGAAGTAATGTGATTGCTCAAGTGCTCAAAAGCTCTCAAGCATACTGAAAATAACTTGTGTGTTGTGTGTTGTGTAAAATGACTTGACAAAGGGCCTTTTAAAGAATTCCAAATGGTGAATGGACGGACAGGATTAAAATTTGGTGAAGCCCTAAGATCAACGGCTAGGATTCAATGTGATAAGGATGATTAGGGTTAGGGCAACATTAGGTCAAAGTTAGGGCAAGCCTTTAAATGAAGGGTTGGGATTTAATTGGAGATAATCAAATCAAAGGTGGAGAATAATAGGTAGATGGAATAATAGAAATTATTTAATTTATGGAGAATGTTGACTTATGAATTAAATAATGATTTAATTCATAAGTGGGAATGAGACAAAAGACTTGATATTTATAATTATTTTAATTATTTGTTTTGGTGGGATGGAAAGTGGGATAAATAAATAAATTTATTTGATTGAAGGATAAATGGTTAAATGGAGAATTATTAGAAGGCATAAGGACTAATTAGTGACGTATCTAAATAAATAAATGCAATTTATTTATTTAAATAATCACGGAGGAATAATTATGACATTAGGACCTGATTAAATAATTGAATTATGTGAGTAAGAAGCATGGTCATCGTAGAAAATATGGTTTGCAAGTCAAGACCATTTTTATGTGTCTACAAAAAGTATTAAAGAAAGACCCATGTTGTATAGGATACATTTCCCTAATCAGGTTTACATACCTTAATGATCAAACACAAGCTTCCCACACACTCTAGGATATAATCCAAGATCATACCACAACCCTGTCAAGACAACTAATTTTCTTACCCAAGATTTAAGGTTGTTTTTTAGTACCTACAAAAGCATTGGTAAAAGCATGATTAAGGTACAAACCCTAGGCCTCCGTAAAAACATAAACAATAACTCTAACAGATTGGTGAGGTTGCAATACCAAAAAGATTGAGACATTGTAGCTAATAACAAAATCTTGCAATCTAAAGATTGTAGCCAATAACAAGCACACTATGTAGCTTAGTGACATTTGTAAATGCAATCTGCAGTAAGAAGAATGACAGTCACTTGAGATGTGATAGTCAAAAAGAGGCTGAGCAGTGACAAGATAATAAAGCTCAAACCTTGCATAGTAAAGTGGAGATTTTAACAGTGAGTTCCCTTACCCCCTTGTTGACCTTAAAGATTTTTCAAATGCTTTTGGTAGTGTTAGACAAGGAAAATGAAATCAGGGAATGACTGTCCAAATGAAGTAATAGTGGTAATCATAGGTTTAATGTTTCTTCTTAGCCATTGTATAATGGAGGTAGTGGATTGCATGTTTGAGCAGTGTTTTGAGACTCATCAAATATGGGAAAATAGTGGATAATACCTTGTGGACTATGAAGTAGTGTCAATAAGGTTGAAGGATATTAAGATCTACAATACCATGAAACAATGAGTCCCCTATAGTAAATAGGTAGTCTATAGGGCATAGTTTGATTTTATAGAAGGATGCTCATGAAAGGAATCTTCAAGTGATAGTGAGTGATTTGTTTGAGATTGCAGCTAAGGGTGCAATACCCAGTCTTAAAGGAAGTTAGCAAAGCAGTAATGTGCAAGAAAATCAAGTCGTACACAACAAATAATTCACAATGTTATCTTGCATAATGCCTTGAGTTTGAAGACAAAAATCTCATTGTATCTTGATGAAAGTGGTGACCTTAATGGTTAATCACTGGCAACCATGATTTTAAAACATGCTATTGTGGTTATGGAGGCAACATTTTAAGCAAGGCAGTGAGTGGTGGTTTGGAACAATGGCAGGTATGAAGGACTTGCTTTATATGCATACTATGCAATCTAGCTTAAGACAACATTCTTAAAAGAGATTGAAGGTGGATTATGGAACTCAAGGGTTACCATGGAAAGGATTAAAGCAAAGATTGAGATCTATTTAAAAGCCACAATCATAAAGATATTAAAGATGTCACATGCAAAACCCTAGTAGCTGGAGTAATGAATATAGTGCCAAAGAGGATAGTGTGTTGGGGAAGATTTAGGAGATCTCCACATTATCTAATTACAGGGAAATACATTATTTATTTATTTTTTTAATTAAAATAAATCATTCTAAACCCTATATAGGATACATTGATACTTCAAAAGCCTCTAAAAGAATTTGAGATTATGCAAATATATGTCAAGTAAATACTTAGATTACAAATAGTAGGAACAATGTAAGATTTGTTGAGCAAAGCAGGAATGAGATAAGCAGTAATGAATCTTATGCCTCCTTTCATGCACATCTCCTCACCATTCTTTGTTATTCTTTACTGAAACACTTCTCCATTTTGGCAGTTTATGCTTGAAAATAATGTTTTGACGAAGGTTTTAGAGTATGTTTATTAAAATGAAAACTCCATTCTGGTGGGCTACGCCTGAAAATAAGATTTTGACAAAAGTTTTAGGGTATG
Source organism: Sequoia sempervirens (assembly GCA_007258455.2). Classification (NCBI taxonomy): domain Eukaryota; kingdom Viridiplantae; phylum Streptophyta; class Pinopsida; order Cupressales; family Cupressaceae; genus Sequoia; species Sequoia sempervirens. Next base: position 321,409 of record VDFB02337302.1, read on the forward strand.
TTTATTAAAGTTTTAAAGTATTTTGGTGGGCTATATTCTTTATTCCTTAAAGGATTTATTCAAATGGGTTGTGACTAAATAAATGACTAACTATTTAGTCATTTTTATTTGTGTGACTAAATAATTTTTAATCAACAACCAAACTAGTAATTTATTTACTCATTTATAGCTGAGTTGTAAAAAATGAGCAGAATTTAGTCATTTTTAGTTGTTGTGACTAAAATTTTTAGTCACCTAGTCATTTATTTGCCAAATTCTACTAATGTGTGCTTCCTTGTGTGATTAGGGCTCTCTCAATGTTGAGGGCCCTAGGGATAAGCTCGTCATAAGAAGTGACACATTACATTTTTAACTAAAATGATAAATCTGTATTGACATTAGCAATGATGATTCTGACTTGTTGCTCCTTAGGAATGGGTCACCTGCTCTTACTAGCTCGCTACCTCCATCGTTGTAGGAAGTTTGCAATCAAGTTCAATATTATGATTTTAGGAGTCTAACAATTGGAAATCATAATAAAATCAGAATTTAATAAGTTTTGGAATTAGCATTTTAAAGTTTTTTTTGGGGTCATTAACTTCATTCTATCTTCTCTTTTGCAAGGGTGGTTGCATGCCAAAAATTTTTGGTGTAAAATATTGGAATTATTAGATTTTGTTACCTGTCTATGAATAAAAATTATTGGAGTGTGAGTTTGATATTTTTTGAAGATCTAAATAGTCAAGCTTGGTAAAGAAAAATCATGTCAGATAATATTAGTCCAGAACAAAATAAAGAGACACTTGATAGATTGTGGGCAAGATTGAAAAGAAAGGGTGATGGGAAATGTTATTGTCCTTGTAATAATTGCAAGGGCTTAAAGATGAGATGAATTTTAATCACAACATCTGAAAAACATTGTAGGCAGCATGGTCACGTTGAAGGGGGGCATGATTATCGTCCATTGATAAATTGTTCATTATATGTGTTTATATTGATTGAATTTGTAAATGTTTATATCGTTTTAAAATTTTATATACATATATATATTATCACTTGATCATGATCATGGTTTATTTTTTTCTATCATTATTATAAAGGTGGGGTGCCCTAGGGCACATGATATGGATTATCACAGCCCGAAGAATGTGGTTTTGCAAGCAGATGAACATGGAGCTGTGAATATCGAAGATGAAGTTAATGATCCTATGGAAGAAGATGATCATGCGCCAGAAAATACAGTTAAAGATGATGGTACAGATACATTGATCCATGACTCATTTAGTGGCAAAGCTGATCATGGTGATTGAGATGACTTCGATGATGTTCATGATTTACCTATACTTGAGAAGGCATACGATCCCCTTTATGGAGGCTCCCAAACAACTCTTCTCTCTATTGTATTGTTGTTGTTGAACTTGAAGGTTATGAATGGTTTATCAAACATATCAATCTCACGGATGTTAAGGTATGTCGTATATGTCATCTTTTTTCATCTATTTTAATTGATGTTAGTTCATCACTAGTAAATAAAGGATGAAATATGTACCATTAATATTCTTTATATTAACAAATTATTTTTTGTTGTAGATTGATTAGTGAATTTTTGTTACCACCATCAAATATTTTACCTCGCTCATACCGAGATTTATCTGGCATTATGAAAGATATCATAATGGAGTATCAAGCAATAGATGATTGTCCCAATGATCATATTGTATATCATAAACAACATGAATTTACAATAGAATGCCTAGAATGTCATATCAGTAGATATCAAACAGATCAATTAACAAAAAAGGTGTCTCGCAAGGTTCTTCGTTATATTCCCATTATTCCACGTATGCAATGATTATTTAGGTGCGAAAGCTTAGCTCAATTTATGGATTACCATGCACGGAATAGAAGTGGAGATGACATTCTTCAAATTCCTGTGGATGGTTCTGCATTTAGGGACATGGAGGAAAAATGGCCACACTTTAAAGAACAACCTCATAATCTCAGGCTTTCATTGGGAGCAGACAATGTCAATCCATTTGGAGAGCTAATATCTATTTACTCGGTGTGGCATGTTTTTGTTATCAACAATAACATTCCTCTATGGATGTCAATAAAGAGGGAGCACATAATGTTGTCAATGATTGTTCCAAGTATTTGTTTACATCAATTTTCTTTAACGTAGTAGCATCTCATTTATCTTATTTGTTGCATACTGACATATTTTTTTCATTCAATAGTCATGTACATTAATTTATATGTATTGCAGTAAAATGGTTATAATAATTATGTAATGTTTATGTTCATTCAACTAGGTAAGTACTAAGTTAAATATATGAATGTATATATCAAGCCTCTTATCAACGAGTTACTAAAGTTATGGAATGGCGTCACTATGTATGATGTCTCTAGACCAATAGGACAAAGACAATTTCAATTCCATGCAATGCTTGTATGGACAATTCATGATGTCTTTTTTTGGTATGTTCTAACATTTGACTACACTTTAACAATATTTAATTTTATGAAGTAGATATCATGCATGTTTTTAAAATAATCTATTCATTATATATAATTATAAAAATTGACATATTTAATCCAATTATATATATCTTGCAGGTCTTCAAACAAAGGGAAAATTTGCATGTCCAATTTGTGGTCCAAAGATGAAATTCGCCGCTCAACAAGTTTAGAGCAAGTGTTTGATGAGTATAGGCACTTCCTCCATAGAAATCATAAGTATCGAATCCACTGAAAACATCTTTTCAATGGGAAAGAAGAGACTACATCAAAACCATGAAGAATGACACCTCGCCTATGGAAGTTGGAACATAATAGAATTAATCATCAAGGTTATATATTGGATCAAATTGTTTATCTATCATATATGATATGTTTTGAATTTATATTTTTATATTGTGTTGTGTTTACTCATATTGTAATTGACAATGATTGTCGTTGTTAATTTGTTTAACTTATATGCTTCATGAAGGTCGTCAAGGCATTAATGGTCGGCTTTGCTGTGTGGACTCCAAAAATTTATCCCTAAAAATTTAGTAGGTTGCCCTACTATGAGCAAAAATACAAATTGTGCATTTTTGATACAATGAAAAAGAATATAACAAAATGTTATGAAAAATATTGATGGAAGGCATGACAAAGAAAAATTGTCAAAATTTTGTAGTGACATTCAAAAAATGTCATTCACTCAAATAGCTATGGAGACCAAATTATAAGTGCCCTTCCTCGCTATTAATCCGAGCAAAGAAAGCAATGCTATAAAGAAGCCATACTAAAATTATATTATATACACTTGTATAATGCATGTACTTTTCAGTGTATTATATTTACTACTTTTAGAAAAATAATGAAAATATCATTTTATAATTGTTGCAGTATGTTCTACTTCTATCTCTCCCAGACAACTTTGACAACAATGTCAACCAAGTTATATATGATCTTGGAAAATACATGAGGTAAGTAGTGATATTTGTTCAATTCGTTGTATACATCTTATAATTGTCATTTGTTTTACTTGTTATGTAATATACTGTATATTTTTGTTAAATCTCATTAATATATTTGTTCATTGAATCACTTGTAGATGGTTGTCATCTAAAGAAATCCATAAAGAAGATATAAATTATTGGAAGATAAAAATTCTTCGTCTAATGTGTGAAATAAAAAAGTTTCTACCTTCGACATTTTTCAATGCACAAGAACACTACCTCATACACCAAGTTGAGTAGATTGAATTGTGTGGACCTGTACACACAAGGTCAATGTGGATGGTTGAGAGGCACTTAAAAATTTTGAAGGCTTTGGTTAGAAAAAGAGCACATCCTAAGAGTTCTATGGTGGAAGGATATATGGTATACCAGACCATGGTGTACATTAGTGAATATCTTCCTAAGTTTGCAGCAAAGATCCATGTACATCACATTTGGGATCTCAACTCCATTAACAAATTTGAAGGGGAGTACCTGATGAGGAAAGGTAGATTGAGGAAAGTGAGAGGTAACTATAAGATGGTCATGGAGATTAATTGGAATACATTTTACATATGGTTTTTATGTATATTGTACTTATTTAATTTTTAATCTTCAATATACATCAATTATAAATTAAGGTCATATACTATGGTATTTAACTAATTATACGTCATTTGTGAAATTTTTTTTTTTTTATAAAGTTGGTCGAGAGTGGGATGCACTACATTTGTACATCACAAACAATATTGATTTGATGACGGTATGGATTGAACGATGTCAACAATCCAGTCGCGAATTAACATGGGAAGGTGTGGCTTCATTGGTTAAAGAAGCTCATCGTAATGGAGATTCCAATGTTACACAAAGAGAAATTGATTTAGCATATGGTTTAAGAGATAAATAGATACGTATAAATATATTAATCACCCATTATTTAATTATTTTCAATTATATTGATATATATATATGTTAAGATTGTTTTCTTTGCATACATTTGGCCAAGAATAAATATGTTTATCAACTGACGATATTGCAATAATTCTTACATGTTTGACATATTGCAAGTGAAACACCACAAGGCTATGTGATGCAATGGTCATAAATTTCAAATCAAAATGTTGGATGATATGAAAAAAAACTTGTAATTCTAGTATAACTGCAGTCTTTCAGTGACTAATGTTTCATCTAGAAGTGACATACATCCAGAAGTCTCAGAAAATTGATACTATGGGATTTTGGATGATATACTTGAGTGTGACTTTAAGTCCTTCAGATTAATTTTGTTCGTCGTCCTATAGTACAGGCTACGATTGAATGAAAATGATCTTGAGAGAACTATTATTGAACATGATAATGGATTTACCAGGGTTAATACAAGGTCGATCGAGCGAGCTGGAAATGAGCCCTATGTTCTTCCAAGCCAATGTGAGCAGATATTTTACTCAGAGGTTCCAGGTAAACCGGGTTGGTCATTTGTTGTTAGACATGATCCAAGAGGAAGGTCGGTAAAGTATAATGTGGTGGAAGAAGAAGATATTGAAGAACTAGAAGATGATGTAGATGATCAAGATCAACAGTTAGTTGATGATATCCTTGACGAAGATGTCGAAGAGGAGGAACTAGATCATGATGATGTAGGAGTTAATGTTCATGAAGATGATATCTGTGTGGATGATGACATTATCGAAACTGATATTGATGACGATGATGATGATATGACCAATCCTTATAATGTTGAATCTAGATTGGATGATACAGACAAAGAGTTGGATGAAGAAGAAGATTAATGACATTGAAATGTATGAGTTATGCAATTATATTATGTATTTGATATTAATTTCTTGATAGAATTATATTTGACTTATGTGGTTACATAATTAATTCATGATTTTTTTAATTTTTATGCCATTACATAATTAATTTAATGATGTACTTTTTAATGTTAGAAAGGTCAAAAAATTAAAACATTTCAATAGTGATGTTAACAACCTTGAAATTAGTGTGTTTTATGTTTCATGTGATCATAAAAGATTAGAAAGTTAGTTGTAGAGGTGATTGTTCAGTGGTTGACATGTAAAGGCCTTACAAAGGCATAAAGTGATCATTGTAATGGTTGTTGATGGTTGAGGATTTAAAATACAAGCTCTTGACATTTGAAAATCTGTGTTTTTCTTCAAAATTTATGTACTTTTCCTAGTATGCAACACTGTACGGTCACATGCAGCCATATTTTGATGTGAAATCAATTCTAGATCGTGAAGATATGTGTTAGCTTTGATTTGAATCTTATTTTAGGGCTTAAGGCGTTGATTTGAGTTAGAAAGCTTCATTTCTTTGCATACAGCCCGATTGCCCTATTTTTGAGGGTTTTGTAATCCAAACATGATATAAAGGTGCTCTTACACTTTTTGTGATTATTACTGTAGCTTGTGTAAGAGGCCCTGTGGATACTATTTTAATTCTAGGATGCATGAATAGGGCGTAGGATGAGAAATAAAGAAGGTATAGGTGTTGTCCTCAAAAGTTTTGTGAAGAAAAGCATGTGAAATGAGAAGTTCAAGCCTAGGTTTCAACAAAATATGTATGGGAGATCTAATTTTATGAATTTTTATCCATGTACAAACCTAATGGGTTGTTTTTTAACACTGAATATAAATGATATACATACACACACACACACACACATATATGTATGTATGTATGTATGTATGTATGTATGTATGTTTATGTATTTTTAAATGCAAATGTAAATGCAATTACTAGATGCTCTTCTAGAACAATAAATGCAACATATCATTAAAGAAATCTATATCTATGTATATAAATGTGTATTTCTAAATGCAAGTGTAAATGCAAAGAGCATATGGTTTTGTAGTGTTATAGATACAACATATCCATAAATTAATGTAATTGAAATTCTAAAGTCATCAACACGTATAATATGAAATCGATCAAACTATTAAACTACATGAGAAATAAAAGAAAACAGTAAATGCATATGTATGTGTATTTGTAAATGTAAGTGTAAAATCAATAAGAATAATGAAGATTATAAAAGAATACAAGGGGAGACTAGTGCCTTATTGGGTATATGGAGTCTAATGAATATCTGCAAATGTGGATTTCAATAATGGCAATAATTAAAACTATTAGGCAGAGAAATTATTTACAACTTGTGTAAACGTGCAAGTAAATAATTGACAAACTCTTCTTGAGATAGAATGGCAATTCTAGTTATGTGATTCTTCTTATTAATCCAAGTAACACTTCCCAATAGTTGTGATTGATTAAAATATTTTAATCCCTACTTTAGAGAACCAAATAACCAGATCTCACATATATAGCAAATGTACAATGATAAACTGAGTATAAACTTGTTATATCAATTTATACAATAGAGAAGCATCAAAATGGAGACAATCAAATAACTGCATAAATTTAACAAATAGCTGATACCAAAATCTTCATCCACAACTTAGATATCTTCATTTACTCCATCAAAATACATGCATCTAAGTCTCTGTATATCAAAATTCATTGTCTGCTACAAATGACCTATATGCCATCTATCTGGTGTATGTATCTTGGCTCTCTTCAACACTTAGTTCTCTAGGAGGGCAGTTGTAATCTTGAGCTTTTAGTTCTCTAGGAGGGCTAAATAGAAATATGAAATTACAGAATAGAACCTTGTAATAGCATTTGATGCAGATTCAAATATTAGCCGTCGATCCTTCACTTTGGTCTGATGATCGAAAGGCTGCCTTCAAAATAAACTGACACGATCTCCATCATGGCAATAAGGGCCCACCATACTATGTGTTGCCAAGGAAATCCACGTGACACTCGCCCATGATATCACGATCGATAAAGACCTCGTAACTTTTGATCACACTATGGTGGGCAACCGTGGATCTCAACCATTGGTAATTCTATTCATTCAACACAGTTGCCAGCTTTGTCATTAACCATCAAGCACCTTTCCTATCAAGATTATAACATCTCCGTTGATTTGAAACACGTGCATCTCATAAATGCTTTAGTAACCCGCTATATAATGTATTAA